>MEHQ01004438.1:122996-248282 GCA_008828725.1 Saccharina japonica
GGGGGGGGGGCGTACTCATTTGTTGCTTGCCTTAGTCATTTGACCATTGACCACGCATCCCTTTCGAGACGGAGCAGGCGGGGGACAGGGGGGAGAGAAATGCGGGAGTGGTACGAGTAGCGCTGCAAGCTCCAAAAACCCAAAACAAGCCCACCCATAATATTGTACAGATGGTGCATTGAACCGAAAACAAACCCACTCGTTTCATCTTACAGATGGTTCAAAAACACAGCGCAACGAAGCAAGCGATCCGCCTAGCCACCCAAAAACAAATTAAACAAACTTGCACAAAATATAGTGCGTAGCTACACGGCGCGCCCGCTCTGCTTCTCCTTCATCCCGGTACGCGGGCGACATAAACGCCTCACCACTGCATGTAACCCGTACCAGGTACATGGCACTACGTGTACAAAACAAAACTGCAAAAATGAGCCCCACTATACTTCCAAGTATTTTGTCTCCGAACCGTGGATGGCTACGAAACATTGAAATTTCGGTTAAAAAAAAAACAGATACGTATTGGGTCACAATAAAAAAATGGTCATACTATCAACCGCCCATGGTACATATTCACAGTATGAGCGCGCAGCAGTACAGGTACCAGTATTGAACAAGCGCGTCCGATGTACCACGCAGCTTGATAAGCTGAGTACCAACCAACTCAACACGGGGTCGTAACTCACAGCTGACGTGTTCGTAATACTTTTATAAAGTAGTAATCGTTGCTGAGCCCGGTGCGGTATGCACACTATTAATACTGTACATGGCTTCTTGCGCGTTTTTAACTCAGTTTATGTATAATACACCACCCACTCTCCGATCAATCAGTGGCCGGTCCTGCAATCATCCTTATTTTTCGTCACCTTTTCCTTTTTCCCTCATCAAGTCCAATAACGGGATAAGTTTAGTAACTCGTTTTCAAAACTGCGATAATTATACACACCGGATAGGCATATCACTAGGGCTAGGTACTGGCACAGTATGTACTGTAAGTAGTCATCTACTGGCAGTAGATTACTACTGCCAGTAGTAACCTAAAATCTGCTGATTGACCTGGCCAGTATACTCGCCAGTATTTTTTTTATCGTATACGAAGTGTACGTACGCCCGAGAAACACGCCATGACAGTTTGGAAACCCACCAATTGCGTTTCAGGAGGAGAGAGGAGAGACCGTAACAGTATACTGCTGCAATCCAGTACGCGTATACTGATTGGTTTTGACGACAGCAGCATAATCGCTACTGACTTGAGTCAGCCAGTGCCCAGCCCTACATATCACCGACCCCCACTCGGTGATCTACACATTCCAGGGCAGCTAGATTTCTGGTCTGTGCGTACGATCTACGTACTGGTAGCTCGCTTTCCGGATGGGAATCGTAGATCTGCATGATCTAATCTAGCACATGCATACCGGGATGGATCTGTATCACACAGATCCTGCACAGCATATAAGGTCACAACAGCAGGTTTTAGGGTCCGAGGTCGTGCTCTGTCCGAAGATTGGAAACTTGAAACTGCAAAACTAGTCTCCACATTATTCCCAGGTAGTTTGTTCCCAAAAACGTGGGTAGGGATTAAGCGCGGTCGGCGCCGCTATCTGACGAAAACCGCCTACACCGCTGCCGTGGGGAGGGAGGAGGGAGGAGGGAGGAGGGGGGGGGGGCTTACCTGGAGCATCCCCTCGTGTCGCACCGCCTGCTCCTGGAGCCTCTCCTTGAGCGAGGTGTAGACGCGCTGCAGCGGTTCCCAGTGGTCAAGGGAGTTCGAGATGGCCGCATCAAGAGCTTCCATCTGCACCAAGAAAACAAAAAACGCACACATCCACACCAGTGTGTCACGCATAAGCAAGTAAGGACGAGGGTAAGTTAGGACGCACATTGTGGACGTACGTAAGGACTCAAGTGCCGGAGAACGTAATGGGGGCGAAACTAGAATGAGGCGGAATAGAGAGAAACCCGCGCGCGATCGAGTGCAGCGAAACCCATGATCGATTGCTCTCCTTGCTTCGTACAGGCAGGAAGACAGACAGACAGACAGACAGACAGACAGACAGACAGACAGACAGACAGACAAGACAAGACAAGACAAGACAAGACAAGACAAGACAAGACAAGACAAACAAACAAGACAGACAAGACAGACAGACAAGACAAACAAGACAAACAAGACAAACAAGACAAACAAGACAAACAAGACAAACAAGACAGACAAGACAAACAAGACAGACAAGACAGACAAGACAAGACAAGACAAGACAAGACAAGACAAGACAGACAAAACAGACCAGACAAGACAAACAAGACAGACAAGAAAGACAGAAAGACAGACAGGGGTACGGAACCAAAACCCCGCCACCCCGACCCCCACCCCCATCTCCACCGCGCACCTGATTCTGCATCCTGTCCACGCACGCAAGCCCGCCCCCTAACCTCCTGGCCGAGGAGTCGAAGTAAGCCTGCCCTCGATTGAACGCGAGCATGGACCCTCGCTCATAGTTGGCGATGGTCTGAGGAACGGTAACGGCACCCGGAACGGGAACAATAACGGTTACAGCGCGGCGTTAACAGGACGGGAGGTAACATTGGACGGCGGTCACGGTGGTGGACGTTTATTCGTCCATCGGCGGACGACAAAATGAAAGGGAGGGAGGCGGTCGGGGGGGATGGGGGGGGGGGGGGAGGGCATGCGATCGCTCGGAGCGCCGACAGATCATTGCGGGACGCACACACACACGAGATGGAATATTTTGCGGGTTCTTGCAAAAGTATGTCAGGAGGTGGGCTCGGGCGCGGCGGAAGTGGCGGGAGCGTGGGGGGGGGGTGGGGAGGGGGTCACGATGCACACGGCCCGGCCATCACCGGCCCACCTCCTCTGGGCGCGTTCGCCAAAAAACAACCAAGCTCGACCCAAACCTTGTCAAAGGCTGATCACCCTGCCCCCCCTCCCTCCTTCCCTACTCCCTCCCACCTTACCCCCCCCTTCCCTACCCCCTCCCCATCCTCCCCTACCCCCCTTCCGTCCCGGCATTGTAGGGATACGAGGGTCTATAGTCATACGAGTCCGGCCATGTATGAAAATGAAGTACCCCCCCCGCCCCCCCCTCCGCCTCCTCCCTTCTCCCCCCTCCTCGCCTACCCCTCACGCCACATTCCCCAAGCAAGCGGCTCTCACCGCCAAAAGGACAGATCCTTCCGCAGACGGCAAAGGAGACGGCGCCGCCCCCGGCTCAGTCGGCAGCCTGACCTCCGCGGCTCCCGCGAACTCCGCGACCTCTACCGCCTCCGCTTCGCGCAAGGCGGCTGCCGCCGCCGCCGCCGCCGCTGCCGCCGCCCCCTCCACCTGCGATGACGACGACGATGGTGACAAAGACGAGGGGGAGACCCCGCCCTCGGCGAGGACGGAAGGTGCGGTCGAATCGACCCCAGCAGCAGCAGCGGCGGCGGCAGCGGCGGCAGCAGCAGCGGCAGCAGCGGCAGCGGCGGCGGGGGATGACGGTGCCGACCGCTCCGGCGCCAGAGTGCGCCAGTCGAAGAGGTAAACGTTGGTTTTCCTCTTCTTGTTGGCCGGCGTTTCCGCCGCGTCTGCGCTACTAGCGCCAATATCGCTAGTAGCGGTGGCGGCGGCGGCGCTGTCGATATCATTAAGGCTGGTGTTGATGTTTGTGCCGGTCTCGTTGTTGGTGTTGGTGTTGGTGCTGGCGGTGACGGAGGTGGGGACGGCTACCCCTGGAGGGAGGTGGGACCGGAGCGGCTTGTAAGGGGGTCCGCCGCAAAGGAGGATCTGGTTTTCTGGCGGCACGCCAGTTAATCTACGCGGCGGCACAAGGAGGCGGGAGGGGCGAGAGGGGGGGCGGGGGGGTCAGGTTACAGGTATAGTAGCAGCCGCCTCCATAAACGCCGCAATACACACAAAAACCGTAACGACAAGCAGAAGGCGTGGGTGGAGGGCACCCGTCAACTCAAGGGGGGGGCGTTTATGATATTCCAGGGACTATTTACATGCAATACGTTGACACGCAGTATTTGCGTGTGTCTTCTTGCGATTGCACGTTCTGAGCGGGTGCACTACTGTGTGTTATTGCGTGCGCTGCGTATATGTACTACAGTAGTATATACGTATATGATATGTGTTGTGCTTGTGGGGTTTTTTGTGCGTGTGTATCGGCTACGATCGTGTGTGCGTGCTTCTTAACTCGTAATCGGGAAAAAGACACACATCCGACGTGCGCTCTTACAGTACGGGTAGCACTTTGTGGCTCAAATATTTGTGACCGACGATTTCTGACTTAGTACCGACTATAATTACGGGGGTCCCTGACCATAGTAAATAGGGCCAAATATTGTTCGTAAAAACAGGAAAATATGTAGGTTTTTGCGTGTGTGCGGTAGGTTATATTTACTATGGGACCATACGTAGTAAATAGGACGGTAAACACGAAAACCAGTGTATTTCCCTATTGTTAACAACAATGTTTGGTCCTATTTGATATTACGGGGGACCATAGTAATGAGGACCAGATATTGTTAGAAAAAATAGTTAAATGTATAGGTTTTAGTGTGTACTGCCGGTCCTATTTACTATGGACCATACGTAGTAAATAGGACCACCTATTGTTGGTAAAAATAGGGAAATATACAGGTTTTTGTGTGTACCGTAGGTCCTATTTACTATTGCATCATTAGCCCACCCCGTAATAGTATACTTAATACTTATCAACTGAGAAACTATCACCCGGTGTGATAAGCATCCTATGTGTGTACTTAGCAACAATCTTCTTCGTTATACAATATAGGCCATGGGTAATGGCCATCGCGAAGCCTACGACCTACTGCTGTAGTACATTGTTTTATCGAAGTCGGTGTTTTGGTCAGGAGTAGAGCTCCTTACGTGAGGTGGTTCAGAAAAATAAGGCGCTAACCCTGTAAGGCAAAGCACGCGTCACCCCCGACTCCCAAAGGCCGATCCCATCCACAAGTCGAAAAGCCCCTAGCCTCAGGCAACGAACGTCGCCGCCGGAACCCTCCAGACCCGCGCCAACGTCGATCAAACTCAACTCCGTCAACTCCCCAAGTTCAGCTCTCTTGGCAAAATCATATGAATGCCCCACTATTGATGTCTGTGGAAATATGCACAAGAGGGGCACACTGCATCTACATCGCTAGACAAAAAAACATCATCAATCAAGCAAAACAGCAAAAACCGAAAAACAGACAAAACCAACATCAGTCAGGCCGACCAAAGCAAGAAAAACAGCAAAAACAGACAAAACAGACAAAACCAACAACAACAACAACAACAACAACAACAACAACAACAACAACAACAACAACAACAACAACAAACTGTTTGCAGCACTTGTGCAGCACGCAGGTCGCATCTCCGAAAAGCCGAGGCCCGGTACTGCTGCAGCTGCTGCTGTCGCTGCTCCGGCTTGCACGACCTCGTACAACAGTATTTAAGAATGTTGCTAATTTTTTTCACGTGACGTGACTACAAACGGAACTAGAATATAAATATTTACCCCAGGGAAAAGGTTGATCCAGAACGAGTACAGACGGGCCCTGGGCGTTCTTGCCTTGCTGGAGGCCGTTGGACAGAAATAACGTTTAAACGTACATATTATACATACTAAACATCTGATGTGGTGTGAAAAATGCCAAGACACACGCCTACGACCGAACACCAGCCTTCACGACAGTCCAACCCCATAGGGGCATACGACTACTACGGCCATGCACGACATGAGTACACTCCCATATAACTCATGCAACATGAATGGTACCGATGCTGTTTTCACGTACTCTTATATACCAGGCATGCATGCGCGGAGGTCAATATTCTAACATGCAGGTGGGTGGGTGGGTGCGTGGGATATGATACACGGTGAAACACATCGTGTACCATTACAATTTAATATAATTAGTAGCAGTAGCCTCGTCTATCTATGCGTGGCACAGATCAGGAAGCCCTCCGGTGTGCGCACCCACGAGGTGGAAGGTCTGGTCTGATGTTTGATGACCGTTACATTCCCAACAACAACCGGTTTCTACCCATTAGGCCCCAACTACGGGAGGGCTTAGCAAAATCAGAACCCACGATAGACGCCCAAAACCGCGTACGTATGCACCCTCCCATGCATCCCCCTATTTTTACTACGAAACCACGTTAGGTTCTGATTGCTATGTATGTCTCCTCGTAAAAACAATAAGAGTATCATCAACCCTGTTGGGCTCTTTTGTTCCTAGCACGCAAACAAATACCTGGTACACGGCCATCGAGTGGAAGACTGGACGAAGTAAATATGGGGTCTTGTGGAGAGATACGTTGGACATAGTTGCTGATAGAGGCGTGTTTGGGTAGGGGATATGGTACATAATTGTATCGAAATAGAGCGACCAACGACGGGTGAGGTCGTGACGTTGTACTCTTAAGGGCCAAGATTCGATCAATAATTCCAGTCACGAAAGCAGAACAAAACGATAAATGCACGATCAAAACTGAAGTAAACAGACGCACAGTAGCAGTGCCGACTACGTACACACGACCGAACAGAGCAGCCCGAATTACGTATTACTGATAGAAGTGGATGAACATTTCATCACCCAAGATGGAGCCATTTTTTGTTTTTAGATTATAATAGTGGGGAGGGGGGAGAAGAGCCTGATATGTGACCCCGGATCTGAGCCACGAATATTAATAGGGAGGGAGGAGGATGAGAAGGGTTCGGGTGCATTCAAAAGTACAAGCTGCTCGGAATCATATAGCATGATTGCAGTGATGTATGTAAGGGTTATTTAAGTCCTGCACTAATAATAGTACGTCCACTGCGAGGAGTTGTACTCGCTATAGCACGCGCGCTCGCTGCATGACGCCACTCGCGTACGAAAACCGTCCACCCTATTACTATTAATAAGAGCGCGGGTCTCATTTCCTGCAAAGGTTTCGTAAAACCATCAACACAACCAAAATATAATGAAATACGTGGTCAGCTGGAAATCGTGAATATGTTTGCGCAGTACATCACGCACCAAAAATTTCCAGTGATTGATGCATCCCGGTCCCGACCTGAAGAACCGCCCCTGCCCTCCGAGTCAGCTGGATGTTTGATTGTGCATGGTGAAAAGCACCGTACCTACAGCAGCAGTAGTGCCTGGTACTCGTACGTACGAAGTATTGCTATGCCAGGTCCGATTTAATAACTCTACGTATATGTATACAAGACCAGCACATATTAAAAAATACACGGTACGACCTGGTAGATATTACGTGACGCTTGTGGAATCCACGTACAGCGACCCTAAAAAACAATTACAAGGACGGCGAATCCCATCGACCGTACTTTTTTTTTTTGTCCATCCCATTTATTATCTTCGCCCTTCCTTTCTCCTTCCTATTAATAGTCGTAACTCAGATCCGGGGTCACAAAGTAGGCTCTTCTCCCTCCTCCCCCACTACGGTTCTTGCCTCGCATTTTTATCGCGAGAAGATTTCAGCACTTTCTTTCCTCGTCGACTTGCGTCGGATTCCGCCTACCCACTGGCGCGTGCTATTTACGATAGAGGAACAGTATGATAGTATTAATAGTAGCACTTTTTGGCTGATTTGTTTTATGAATGATCGGGCTCCTTTAACCTAAAATCGGCGGTCTTTCATTAATTATTGCGTTGCAATTCGCTTCATTGTACAAGTAGCCAGGCCTTGGAATGGTTCAATCGGCTATATACTCGTAGCTAATATAGTACTTCTATTTCCCTCCAAAATCATTTGTTGACTTACTAATAGTATAGAGCTACTCAAGTGAGGAGCCTCAAGAAAGAAAAATGGTGCACCTCTATATACCAGGTATACCGGAGCATGCGTCGTCTACGTAATAATAGGAGAAGAGCTTGCGGCAGCGCGCGTATCATCATGCTGTGCGGATGGTGTCTATTTTATCTACTTCGAAGTATTTATATACCCGATATCGTACATACGAAGTCCCTTTCGTTGCCCTTCAGGCAAATCCCCTACCCCCCCCCCATACATACCGGTACATATATACACCACTACTGCCGTAGTCTAGAATTACGTCGCTGATATACACAGCTAGTAATGGGAGGCTCGCCTTGTAGATAAGCAGTGCTAGTAAAAAACCCAAGCACGTTGCCCGGAAACGTGGGTGCTGCCGTGCTGCCGTGTGGTTCCAACCTTGGCGTACGTAATGGTGTACTGTTTGTGCAGCAAGCCTCGCGCTATGTAGTACCCTGGGAAAGTCGTACCGATACTATCCCTTGTCTAACAGCACGGCCGGCTGCACTCTGCTTTGCTACGACGCGTATGCGCATTCTGGTCATACATCGTATATAGGTACTGGTGTAACCAGGTAATACTTAAGCCAACACACACCCTCTATTAATAGGACGAATGTGCTACGATATCTAAAAGTTTGTTTTCTCGACAACGGAGACCATATTAAATAGGGACCTGCGGTATACACAAAAAACAATAGATTCACCTATTTTTACTACTGTAACAATATATTGGTCCTATTTACTATTATGTGGTCCCCCATAATAGTGTATGCTCCTCATGGTCTGGAGAAAATCGGCTCGGAAGTTCGTCCCAGGTCTCGGGGGGTGTGTCATCTTATCACACGTGTGATACAAAGTATAGACTACCAAACTGGACGTATTGGTAAGCCGTCTGGTATAAACAAAACTACCGGTGCACGTCTGGAATGATGGTAAGAAGCAAAGGGCGCGCGGGGGGGGGGGGGGGGGCGGGTAGAGAACATCGGTGCGATCCAAGGACGCCAGTAGAGTCCAACAAGACAAGCCTGAATTCGCTCCAACTACGTACGAATCGTACTCGTACTCGCGCGACTTGCATAATAGAACGAAGAACGAATTGATACCAAGTCGTAGACGTTCGTAGACTACGTCGTACTGCTGTTTAGTATGATAGCTGGTATGCAAGTACTGCTGTACCCAGCACTCTGTACTCCATACGCACTCATCGTCGGAAAAGTCCGCAAAGTTCGAGAGAAATCGCGAGATCAGAAGAACAAGCTCCCTTCTGAACTTTATCAACCAGTGGGAAAAACAGGATGCTCTATCGACCCGCAACGTTCATCGAGCCGACGACGCAGTGACCGCCTCGCAGAGGGTGCCGCTACAATACTGCTGCCGGGCTGCTGGCTGCCGGCTGCTGGCTGCGCTGTTTGCTGTCTACGAGGCAGACTCTCGTTGGTCCTTGCGTGAACCTCCACTTTCAATTTTTCAATTTCCGATTTTTCGGCCCTCTCTCCCCAGATTTTTTCTTGCACCCTCACCCTCTCTACGAGTATATCATTATATTTTCACCTGAAAAGTTCTCTCCGCAGCTCATCCGTCCCGTCCTGCTGACCCTCCGGGAGCTCCACGTCGAGCCTCTTCCCCGTCTCCGCCTCGAACACCACCACTGTGTAACTTCCCCCTCCAGTATTGCTGTGGCTGCTGTTGCTGTTGCTGCTGCCGCCGCCGCTCGATTGCACCATCGCTCCGTGCCGAGACATCGCTGCTGCTGCTGCTGCTGCTCCTGCTGCTGCTGTGCTGGCTGGAAAAAATAGACAATTTTAAAACGCCCCGTCCTGCTTTTTTTCCTGCGTAGACTGGAAAAAAAAGCCTCTCACTGCAACAGCAAGACAAAGAGGTAGAGCCCACCCCCGCTTGTCGCGTGCCCTTTATTTTTTCTTCGCTGATTTAGAGCGAAGAGAGCGGAGAGGTCCCGTCCACCGGAGGATGGGCCTGAGATGGCGGCTCTTCTGCACGGCAAGCTATCTCCCAGCTCGTGCTTCAAGCCTCACCCGGAAAGACGCCCGAAACTATTTTCGTAGCTGACAAACACGTGTTAAATTCCTGATTTTTTTGGCAATTTTCGACTTCGTAGCAGCAGGGAACGTCTTTTTGAACGCCCAATTTGACGGCTTCGTCGAAGCGCGTTGGGCTCGCTTTTGAAGCGGGGGCCAGCGTAGTATAGCTCAGTTGCCGTTGGGACCGGAATCCGCGCCCCCACCGAGGCGCTCTTTGCGACGCGGCGTTGCACGTGATTGCGCTTGTGGGCCATCTCGCGGTAAAACTTCACTTGCATTTCCCGTGCAATACGGGCCTCTTCTTCTATACGAGACCTTTAAATTGTTACGGTTTCATCGTACATTTTCTCATTTTCTCCGCACGAGCACCGACTCACGACTCACCGACGAATACGTACGTACGCAAAGTAGGTTCGCGCTTTCGCGCTATGGATTTACAAGTCTGTATTACTGTCGTTCACCCCTCCCGTGGGCAGATATGTGCAAAGTACTTGTCGGGTCTAGATTTGATCCTACCTGCGTGAGCCTTCAGCTAGAATTCGCAGACGGCCTTACGTATACAACAAAATAGACGACGAACAACGTACGATCTACGGCCTCGACCTACGGTGGTGTACGGGTATGTCCATAAATATAAGGAACGTTTCATACACAATATTGATAATAAGGTGTTCTTACAATTTCGTACATATTGGCGGTAGGATCGTACGATGTACCCGTACGATTGTTGAAACGATTTTTCTCCCAGAACGAAAAGGAACCAGCTTGTAGAACTGCGCACTCCGCACTCCGCACACTGCACACCCACGTTTTTCGGACAAGCAATAACCAACACTCACCACCCTACTCTATTACTACTCGTACGAGTACAGCAGTAGTACGGGTAAAAAGAAGGCCTAAACGCCTTTTTCTGAAAGAGCGTGCCTATAAAACGCTGTTTTTGTTTTAGGCACGCCAAAGAAAAAGGGTTTGGCGCCTGAAAAACTACCGTTTACGAGTATACGTTTAGTCTGGAAATCCCAAAATTATACGACGTAGGGATAAAAGGGGGGGGTTCGGACGGTTCGGAGCATGTACGCATGTGTTGCGCGAGAGAGGCGCTTCACCCCTTGCAACAAAACTACTTCAAATTAGTATAGGAGATATCCCCTGGGCGCTCAAAAGGTTTCAGGAGTGTCGGCTAAAGACCCATCGCAATATACTCATATCTAGTACTGGAAAGAACGGCATGTCCGAGTAAAACATGCCCGAGGACTCAAATGGGCTCGTAACATTTACGTCAACAATATTTTGCCTTTGAGGGCAAGTGGTTTAGAAACCCTACTGTTAACCTCTTGGCCTACAGACAAAGTGCCCCTGTGGCCCAATGGATAAGGCGTCGCCCTCCTAAGGCGAAGATTGCGGGTTCGAATCCCGCCAGGGGTTGATGACTCATCAACCCTTGATAGGCAAGTTTTTTTTTTATTATTATTGTTTTGAACTCACTGACTCCGGATGGTTGGTTTTGGTTTTGTGTCTATGATACCTGAAAAAGACAGGGTTCTTTACGGTGTGGTTTTTCCTATCGGTTCGGTGCGGAACCGCACCGAACCGCACCGTAAAATGTTTGCCCTCTTGAAAACCGCACCGTAGGTTTTGCGATTTCGGAAAACCGCACCGGACTTCACCGTAGGAAATAAAATATAACCGAACCGCACCGTAGAGTTCACGACATACGAAAACCGCACCGAACCGCACCGTAGCATTACCGATTTCTGAAAACCGCACCGAACTGAACCGTAGGAAATATCACAGCAGCACTGAACCGCACCGTAGGATTTTCAAAATCTGAAAACCTCACCGAACCGCACCGTAAGATTCCCGATTTCTGAAAACCGCACCGAACCTCACCGTAGGGTACACGAAAAAACCGAACCGCACCGTTGCATTTACGATTTCTGAAAACCGCACCGAACCGCACCGTAGGATTTCTGATTATTGAAAACCGCACCAAACTGCACCGTAGGATGCATGAAAAAAACGAACCGCACCGTTGCATTTACGATTTCTGAAAACCGCACCGAACCGCACCGTAGGATTCCTGACTCCGGCAAACCGCACCGAACCGCACCGTAATATTTCCGCTTTCTCAAAACCGCACCGAACCGGACCGTAGGATTTTCGAAAAAAAAAACCGCACCGTGCACGGACGGTTAACCGTAAATGAACCCTGCTATTTTTATGGGAGGCAAAACGCGTATTAATATGAATAGTGACTTTCATCGTTACTACGACACAGAGTAGTAGAAGTATCCCGTTCCATAGGCTGACCTGGCTAGGGATGCCCTGTCCCCTTACAATAGGTTCCTCACATACCTGGTACATATTATACGAGTACACATACATGCCATACTGTGCCAACTCGTCGCGACAAAAAAGGGAACGCGGTTGGTTGGTTGTTGTTATCGTTTTCCGTTGCACAAGCATATCATGCAATTTTGTATTGTGCGTCGTCAACATCCATTGATATTGTATCGACGTACCTGGTGTATACATACGTTTATACGAGGTTACATGCTATTGTAGGTGCGTTTGTGCCCATCACATTATGTTTTCTCTCCAGCTCAACTTCAAGCCTATTACGGAAGCTTTACGCACTGTCGTGTCTTCTTCTGGAAAAGCCTTGGGCAGAAGTACAAGTGGCTATTAATAGTCTGCTATGTATACGTACCTAACACTTCTCCCCCCACTACATTCGGAACGCCTTCCTTGTTGTTCTCGCGGGGGGGGGGGGGGGGGGGGCCGGTTTCGCGCTGGTCGGGGGGTGCACCTGTTGCTTGCCTTAGTTCTTTTGACCATTGACCACGCTATCCCCGTAGACGGAGCATCGTTCCACCCAATTAGAGACACCTCAACACTTGGGCGCTCATATAGTGTTGTTTCCATATTATTACAAAGGAAATTATTTTGCCTAATATTATCCCCTTCCTGCCTATACGCCGCCTGTGTCCACCATGCTACTCTCCCTAAGATACGCGAATCTGTATTCTCGCTACTATTTTTAGTGCTACCAAACTGCTCCATGCACACTCGTCTATTTTTCCGCTATTCTCCTCCTCTAGCACATCCCTTGTCCTCCTTTGTACCTTTCACATCCCCACATGGACCACTCTATGGTTGCCTCCAGCAATCTGACCCCCTCTCCGGCTACTGGTCATACCTCCTCCTTCTGGCAGCCGTTCCAGGTCCCCTACACGAAATCGCAGTTCAGCTTTTTCGCCGAAGTCCATTGGGCCGTGTTCAGATTACCTTTTCATTCCTATTCCTTTCTCCAAACCTCCCGTATATCTCTAAGTGTTCTTCCCCTTCCACCTCTTTTTCACGCGCTAGCTTTCACTTCTTTCTATCCTTCTTTTACTTCTGCCTTGTATCCGCTAAAATTTCTCTATGGCCAGCGTCCTCTTATTTTGGTTTCCTATATCCTTCCATACTTTATCGGACTACGCTTATCCCAGCCCTGTATTCCAGCTCGCCCTTTGTTTTAACTTTTTCCCATACAGCTTTATCAGCTATGGCTTTGGGGCAACCTCTCTATTTGGCATGTTCTTTACTTTAATTTGCCATTCTCAACTTACGCCACGTCTCATATTTGTTCTTAAGTGCAGGTACAGTTCCAGGTTTGCCCTCTCTATTACTGTATTATCGTCGTACTTGAGCATCCTAGTACTTTTTTTAAGCTGCTGTCATTGTACTGTTTCAGCTGTTTACGCAGCTTCGCGGTGTCCCCTTTCCCATACTTCTCCTGCATATTCTAGCTTTTGATATAATCACATTCACAGAATACATTATCATTAATTTCTGCGAGTGTCAAGGCTGCGATCTGTTAGACTGCTTTCCACTTTCGTTGCTACGTGGTGCCTTGCCCGTTGCCTTTATTTTTATTTGATGGTGCATCCCAAGCCGAAGAACAATATTTGATCTATTTCTACGCCAACGGTGACGTATACTGGTCTACGATCCGGTAATTCATCTTTTCTCCCACTGTCCCACTTAACAAAGTTACCGGACTCTCCTTATCTTCTGTTACATACAACTCTGCGCCTTTTTTACGTTCGCCGTCATCTCATTCCACTTTCCTGGGTGTACTTCTATGACCTTCCTATTTGTTTCTGCAGTCCTTGCGGGGTGTTCTCTGATATGCAGACGAAATTCGATCATGCAGAACAATCAATCCCGACAGCGTATCTATTCCCCCACCGTGACTCCACTGCGATGCCTGCTTCTGCTGCTTTGAACTATCATGTCATTTATGTGATACCTTGGAATTAGGTTAGTATAGCGTACATCCCTGGCAACTCTCTGTAGGATATCAATGTACTTTCGATATTCCCCGTCCAAACATTCACAGCACTTCTCGCCCACATTCCGTTCATCTTCATTCATCATTCTCCAACATCTTTCCTTATATCCCTATTTCCCACAACTTTTTCCACAGGCCCGATTTTCTCGCCATAGCTGTATCGCAGGCCCTTCTGTAACATCTAAAAAAAGAAACCAGTACGTTGTTAGCCCCGCGTCTTTCCTGCCTTGGATTATCTACTTAATGTGTACACATGGTCGACGCCAGCTACGGTTTTGGCACTAAATCCTGCTTGGCTCCTTCGTAATCTTTTCTTTCCTTCTCCATCATTGTTTCCCATTTCTATCGCCCCGGCCCCCCCCCCTATCAAATCTGTACAGAACGCTTTTACTACAGTGACTTAGGGGTACGTTTATTCCCTATTAGTTACCCGGGTCTAACTCTGTCTCCTTTCTTAAAACAAGTTTAACTACACTCGCCTTTCTCTCCATCTCTTAGTGTGCGTACTCGTTTTTCCATCATCCAGTTATACAACTTAACCATCATGGTAAGCATTCTTCTCCCCGTACTTCATAAATTCATTAACTATTTGTGTTCTGCTTCTGTGCCTTTTCTTATTCTTAAGTTTAGCTTACACATTCTTAACTGTTCTTCTCTTGTGTGAACTCTCCCTGTAACCTTCTGAGCCACTGTCTTCTTTTTTTTTCTGATGGGCCATCTACGTTCCTCCTTCCGCCCACGCGTTAGATTATCTTTCACAAATTTTATNACGCGTTGATATCTTTCTCAAATTCTGTGTCGAACGTTTCGTTGGTTGTGGGCGTCCCTAGCTTGCGGTAATGCTCTACAAGTACTTCCCTTTTCCCCTTCGAACTACTAACCATTTTACCGTTCTGTGCTCTTAATGTAGCTATCCCCGTATCTGCCTCTCCTGCTTGTTTGCCTAGTATCCCTTTTATCCCTACCCACATCTGCTTCATCCCGCCATCAAAGTCTTCATTCGTTTTATTAACTACGTCTTTCCATACCCCTTTCTTCTTCTTCTCAACCACCTTTTTTACTTTATTTCTAGCAATACCATACTCCTCCCATCCTGACGTAGTTTTGCTCGATGGGAGTTATCTCTCTGACGTCGGGACGATACTTTGCTGCACCTCCTGTGCTGTCTGTCCCGCCAGGAGTGCTGTTCCGACCTTCTACCTCGACTAGCCCTCCCTCCGTCCCCATCGCCGCCCAACGTATACCCCCCGTATAACATAACGCCTTTTATTTTGGGAGTAGTAGGGCACGCGATATAACATCGTCATCACAGACGCCGCAATTCTCTCGCCGAATTTCCTGACGGAAAATTCGACCTATATATCATGTCTTCTCTACGCCAGCCCCGACTACTGTGTACCGCGCAAAGCAGACAGCAACAGCCAACCGCCCTTGGCCATGCTCGAAGCTTCGGTGGAACCTATGTGACGGCTCTTGTCGCTGCGCCCCCCCCCCCCCCCCCCCCCCCCCCCCCCCTCAGGCACTTTCCGGGCAGGTGGGTTATTTTCTTCGCCCCGCCCACGGCCGTCGAAGTTATGAAGTCTCCAAAACTATGTTTTTCTTTCGAAATATACTCCTACTATTATTGCAGACTTCGCCATCTGACAGTGTGCAGCATGACCTTCAACGTTGATTACTCATAAGCATTCCCGTATTTGTTCGGCAGTTTCAAAATCAACGCAATGTTTCATTTTTTTTTCCGTCGCCCTTTGTTTTTGCTCACACGTTTTCGGGCGGATTCGTTTCTCGCCCCCCCCCCCCCCGCCCCCCCCCCTCTCGTCGAATGTTTGGAGCATTTTAACAAAATTGAAAAGGACTCCGAACGTATGTATGCAGCCTTACCTTCCTTTTTTCCGTCTTGGGCGTCCGGTCGTCCTCTCGGAACTTGTTTTTTCGGCCCTCGCGTTAAATGAACTAAGTATCGGGTGCGACAACTAAACATACAGGCTAAATTAAAACAACAAATCATAACAAAACAAAAAGTGCAAAACCCAATGAAACAATTGATTATTCCTGGAATAAATTAGCGCGCCAAAGCTACGCACGCGTCCATGCAGCCCCGTATGTGATGCCAGAACGTGTGTATACAACCAAGTTGTCGTCGATGACGGCCATGCTACCGCGTGTATGTATTATATAGGAAGCCCGAACCGTCCTCCCGGGGGTATATTGAATGAAAACGGGCGGGGGGGGGGGGGGGGGGGCGCGGGGGGGTGATGGATGAAAAACTGAAGGGACAGAACGGGTTACGGTTTTGAATATTTACGACGCCCGGATCACAGAAAAATATCTAGCTGTTAGGGGCGGGGTGGCGTGGGGTGGGGTGGGGTGGGATTGGGTGGAGTGGAGTGGAGCGGGGTGGGGTTAGGTGGGGGGGTGGCTCATGTTCACCCCCCACAGGGAATTGTTGTAGAGAGTGTCGCATGTACTACCTGGTACTGTATTATGAGTATGGCATCTCGCCGTATCCCCTTTGGGACCCCTTTTAAGGAATATAAGGGATATAAGGGATAGCGACCAACCCAATGTTAACTTCGGTGTTATCAGTCGCCTACGAGCAACGTGAGAGCGCCGAGCAGTACTACTGCGGGTAGGATCGTGTCGCGCCCGTGACGCACGACTCCTTGGCATTGTACTGTAGGTTGTAACTCCGACACCAAATGAATGTGTGTATACTATCCCCCAATCACGCGGTGGCCGATGCTCCTATTACAGCTGTAAGCGTCACGCTTTTGCCGTCATTTTTCCCCTCTGAAAAATTCCAAGAAAAAAGAGGAGGTGAGGAAGACGAGGACACATATACGAGTAAAAAGAATAAAAAAGGAGAGTTCAGGCAGCATGCATTTATTCGTGAACTGCAAATACTAAAAGTTTACCGCGGCAGATAATACTATGGTCTGATCTTCTTCTCTGTGGTCTCCGTGTCTCCCCTCGCTCGCCCCCTCTTCCTCTTCCTTGTTCCGTCACCACATGTATGTATGTGGTCGGGGGTCGGTTCACCACCGTTGGGAATGATGCATCTACTCGTACTACAGAAGACAGCACGGGCACAGGCACGCGTGAAAAAGGAAACTATATAGACCGATGATGTATACGTACATGTGCAATATATATACAGACAGTAGATAGTGCCTTTGATACTACCACTACTATATTGATACCAGGTACCCAATAAACGTATGGGGGGAAACATGGGAAACTTGGCGCATATTATTATCCTGGGTTTCCAATATTATTTGGCAGGTTGCACTTGGGGTGGATGGACGTTATATCCCCCGCGAGCAAAAAAAAAAGAAGATCTCACGCCGCGCGTGATCACACCCACAACACGCGCTGCTGCTCCCGGTCCAAGGACCATGATAGCCACGCCGATGGACTCGGTCCTGGACCCAGGCAATAGAGCGCCATCATTGGAAGGTGGGTCACACGCAAGTATGCATGTGCGCTGTGCACCGCGTTCGTTGTCCGCTGCTGATCCCGTGTTTGCTCTCTCTGCTGTTGCCAGACGTCCGAACCGAGAGTTGTTTACAGGCCGCGCAGAGGAACGGGTTATTCTTATTTCTGTGCGGCTTTGCGGCTGGCCTTTGCTTTGCGGTGTTTGGAGAGGAGAGGCGCGTGTTGCTCGGCAAGGATTAAAAAGTGTAGCCACACATGCCCAGAGATTCGGTCGTGGGCCTACAAGCAGTAGGCAATGGGCCCTCGCCATTGCAAAGTTTGCCGCACCCGCTGTGCCTCGTTGTTCGCTGGTGATGTATTTTGCTCTGTTGTTGCCGAAAAACGAGCTGGCGTGCGGTATCTCGATCTTGCTTTTGCTTTTTTGCGATTTTGCTTTTGGAGAGAGTACTCGCGTACACTTCAATACATACATATAGCTTGTGCTGCTGTACAGAGGCTATGATGTGCTCGACAAGGACAAGACACGGTGTCCCTAGCATATAATATGGGCCGGCTTGCGCTGTCTGATGCACGCCTCATTTCCTCGCGGACCCGCACATAAATAGCCTACACAGGAGAACCCTTCTTTCTTTTGCTGCAGGTTACAGCAGGCAGCGCACACGTATACAGTACCTCTCCAGTCTTCTTGTGATTGAACATGTGGTCAACAGCGCTGTGCTCGTGTGGCGCAATCTAAAGAGCGTGCAACGAAAAAAGTTTAGGCAATGCAACAACGCTCAGTGCACTCGTGAAACGGACTCCGAACCTTCGAAATTTCGAGATGAGAAACGTAGCAACAAACCCAGCAAGTCAGTTTTGAGTTTTGCCCTCTGGTGCTCTCTCATCATGGGCACGAGGTGTATCTTCATCCGCGACCGCGAGAGGGCCTGCCAGAGCTCTTCGCTCGAGCTGGTCCGTGCAATCGGATCATCACTGCCGCCGCCGTCGTTTCCTAGATTCTCCCCCCTCATTCCTCGCCCCTGGGTATCACACGTGACTCCTCAAATAATTCCACATGCAGCCCAGTGCAGCCCACATTATTCACAGATGCCTGCTGCATTCATGAATTAATAGAACTGCAACACCAGCAACACTGCCATAACTTTTGACAAGTTGGGTCACGAGTCACGAGGCACGAGGCAGTGCAACGGCAAGGGGCTTTTTGATTGGCCGACGTTTTGTAACTGCCACTTTTGAGTTTTCGTTTTAGTCGAAAAACTTCCATAGTTGAAGCCTGTATATTCCACCTGTTGAGGGCCTGTACCACCGTATACGAACACTTCTTCTGGTATCCTGGTACTGCTGTACCCTGTTTGTTGCTGCAGTGTTACTCGTCGTCGTGTATTATTGGTTGTCGGAGCGTGTCTTGTGATCACGGACCACGGAAAGCATACCAGACACTTGGTACCGCGTACAACACGGGCGATCGAGCGAGGAAACATTTTCCCAGCGCCACCATTTTCGTTGTGTATGTGTGTGTGCCTGCTTACCTCCTCCCAGGGAGTGTGTTTTTAACTTGATCACAGAGTATACGGTATACTGTGAGCATATAGATCGATCGACTGGTGGTGGTGCTACGATTACACGATTGCCACCGTATAATGTATACCTACCCTACCTGGTATATATTTATCTGTGGTCCCTGGTATGATATGGAACAACAAACTGTCCTAAAAGCCCAGCAGAGCAGCATATCGTCGTGATCGATCGATCGTTACCATCGCAGCATCACATACAGCAGCACCAAGCACACAGCATCCCCCACCACAGCAAGTCTAGATCTTCTGCGTATCATTTTAAAGAATAGTTATTTCGACAGCACTAAAAAAGACAACAACCTTGAGCGTATAGAATACATGCCTGTCTGTTATTATACGTGTACCTGTGGCACCAGGTGCTACTACTGCTGTTGTATGAAATTTGTTCGTGAGCATGGTGGACGTAATGCCCATTCTTCAAGCAGTGCACATCAGCACGAGGACACGTAAAATACGTGCTGCATCTGCAAGTTAACAGTTAACATAGGGTACTCGTAGGTTTCTCGTATGTACCAGTATGTTGCTCGTACTCGTCGTGCAAAACGTAGGTTCTTGGGCTTCATTCGGCTCAAAAGGACAGGCAGTATACTGTACATACAGCAGTATACTGCTGTAAAAACATTATATGTACGTATGCCAACTACAGCATATACATACATACATAATACGTACGCTGCTGAGCAGTCTGAAAGCTTAATTACCATCATGGTTATTCCAGAAAATGGTTGGCAATCATATGAAAAAAAAAAAACATCCCTTTTATCATCTTCGCCCTTCTTTTCTCTCTCGCTCTTCGAAGTCATAACTCAGATCCGGGGTCACATGGAAACCCATTGTGATTCCACGCGCAGGTTCGAGTCCTGCCGACGACGCCATTTGTTAAGGCACATACATGTGTTATAAGGATTACCCTGGGCTGGGTAAAAGATCGATCTTTTACCCCTATAGCTCAGCAGGTAATACCCTCACATTTGGCGTCGTCGGCAGGACACGGGTTCGAATCTCACTTCGAACGTTTCTTTTTTCAGAAACGCTTGCGCGTGCGTCCCCAAAAAACACGTCTCCCTGGTTCCCCAGGTATTGAAACGGAGCGGGTAGGTCAACGTACGGCCGTATACGGTACCGACGTCCCAAATATCCCGCCGTTCAGAGGGGGGGAGAGTGTTATAAGGATTACCCTGGGCTGGGTAATCGATCGATCTTTTACCCCTATAGCTCAGCAGGTAATACCCTCACACATGTCCGTTGGGCTACGTACTGGTAAACGTACTGGTAAAAGGTTAACCACCAGTCACCCGCCCAATCTAAGCCTTAAAACACTCTCCCCCCTCCCCACTACGGTTTGTGCGTGCCTTGCATTTTTATCGCGAGAAGGTTTCAGTACTTTCTTCCCTCGTCGACTCTCGCCGAATTGTGCCTAGCCACGCTACGACGTATATATATAATATATCGGCTCCCGACAGTAGTAAATAGTAGCTGGTGCCATTTGATAATAAATGTCTCCATCATATACGGAGACTCGAACCCCCAACATCAGCCTTACTTAACAAAAAGAGCCCCCTAGGCAAAAACTCAACTCCCCCTTTTTTCATCCCTGTAACTTGCCCTTCTTTTATCATCGTAGTCGTAACTCAGATAGATACATACATAGATGTGGAATAAATCGATGTTGAGCCGGAAGTAGGGACGCATAGTAGGGAGGTAGACTTTGTGCATATATAGGTTTCCTGTCTCCCCCCCCCCCCCTTGTTTCCTTCTGTCTGGATTGTTTTAATGAGTGATCAACGGTGAGGCTCTTTCACGGTATACTAACTATTGTACATTGTCGGATGGTAACCACAACGATGTTAAAAAAAACAGTAAGTTAGGTAGTTGGGTTACGTATGATATAATAACGTATGAGCGGGGGTGGTCGACGGCAAACAAACGTGGAAACACTTTTACGGGGGGCCATAGTAAATACTACTATTAATACTGTAGTAAATATTGTTCGCAAGAATAGGGAAATATAGGACCAAATACTGATCGTAAAAATAGGGAAATATGTAGTTTTTTTATCTGTATCGTACATAGATAGGTCCCTATTTACTATGGTGCCGTGTTAAAACAAAATAATGGGTTTTGTTGTTGCTACCGGCTATGTCAGGGATCCGAGTTTGAGCCGGACATCGAAGGGGGGCGAACACAACAACAGCAGTAACAAAACCTCAGTAACAACACTGTGATAGGACTGGGTGGGACACAGAGTATCCCCTTGCAGGTTTGTCTATTAAGCATCCTTGGTGTTACTCACTTTCCGTAGAATCAAGCGTAGAAGAGAAGCAGCTTTTATTAAACCCCGAGCCAGATGACATCTGCCTCGGGATGGGCTTCAAGTATGGCCCTTAGACATAATAAATACCCCGAATACCGAATACGAATGCCATCCAAGTTATACGAAAAAGGATCAATTACCTATACAGAGGTAATTACCGGCCTTCCTAGCCCATACCATTACAACACTAAACATAGCAGCACCACTTGAAAAACATGCGACGAACCCGTTTCCCAACTTTGCTCTTCCTTTCGACGCGTCCGTTTCAGGTGAGGATGCTCCTCGGGGTATGCGTTTGTCCGAGCTCTCACCAGCAAGAAGCATGACAACAACAACAACCACACGCTGCGCATCTCCGGCAGAGCCTTCGCCGACAAGTAGCGCTACAAGCAGCGCTACAAGAACAACAACAACAACAGCTCCGGCCAAGGGGAATGGCACGATGGCCGCCGCCGAGTGTGAGGTAAGCGAGGAAAGCAAAGTATAGTCTCCCTCCTCACGAAGGTCCTGCCCTATTGCGGCGCCGACCGGGTACTTTTCGTATCAAATAGTATCGTGAAAAAAAAAAACAAGGGTAGGTTCGATGGGGTATGTACCAAAGGATACTGGGGGTATTTGCTCGGTAAATGCCCTACCGAAGCATTCCGGACGGCTCGGTGCGAATTTGATACAGTGACTCGACACTTTGGTAAGTTCGGTACAAACTCGATACCGGTACCCGACACTTCGGTATAAGTTCGGTACGCCCTCCCAAATATACCCCGGGTAACGGTAGGACCCCGACCACACTACCGGGGGTACCGGTATTTGTTCGGTACGGTCTCGATACCGGTACCAAACAATGCGGTAAATTCGGTAATTTTTCAATACCGGTAACCCAAACTTCGGTAAGTTCGGTATTTTTCATAACCGGTACGGGACAAATCGGTAAGTTCGGTACGAACTCGATACGGGTACCCGACACTACGGTAGATTCGGTACGCCCACCCCAATATACCCCGGGTACCGGTATACCCCTGACCACACTCAATACCGGTACCCGACACTTCGGTAAGTTCGGTACTTTTTCAATACCGGTACCCCGACACTTCGGTAATCTCGGTACAGCGGCCAAAAATATCCTCGTTTCCGATTATACCCTACCGAACATTCCCTCGCAAAGAACAGTTTTGCAGCGAAGTTAACCGCCTTAGGAACTAAAACCAAGTTTTGGGCACAAACTACTTGGATTAGTGTGGGGCAGTTTTTTTTGCAATGGTACACAAAAGGGTTGATCCGTTTATAACTGCATTCCCGGTTTGTGGGGAGAAATGATTTGGAACTAGGCTCAGATATATGTGTATGTGCAACAGTGCAGCACAAAAAGAGTCGAGCCGCGTGTAGGGACAGAATGGAGTTAAGACAGCGTGCCGGTAGGTTTCTTTCTTTGGTTTCTCTTGGTTTTCTTCCTGTTTTTTCTGGGAGTGTACTATTTGTGAATGGTCGACGTCGAAGCTCATGACGCGCACTGCGGGATGAAAATCACACAAGCAAAAGCCAAAATCAGGTATACCTTGTCACTTTGAGCCAAAATCATGTACATACCGAAACCAAGTGAAAAACGAACGTCACGAGCGGTGTTTTTCAGGGGTTTTTTTAATGAGAAATCGTGAAAAGATCTTTGTATTAATTTGCGCCTGAACAGTAGTAGAATGATACGACGTCGCGAATGTGCGTCCTCCAAAATCTTGAGAGTGTTTTGTATGGGTTGTTCTGTATCTATATCAGTGTGTTTTGGTTGCTTTCGTGGTCACACTCACTCCCGCTACTGTTGTTGTATGTACCAGGTATGTTGTCGCCTCATCGATAGCATACGAACAAAACGTTGAGATTAATTTGAGATTAACTGCTCGCTTTCCGTATATTTTCAGCAAGCAGCAGTATAAAATGGAGGACAGCGGGAAGAGACTTAGTACGAGTAGCCTCATACCATCCGTACCATATTGGGCAGGGACTTTTTAATAGCACGATGTAAATAATATAGTAGCCATAAATAGGAAGATAAATATACCTCGTGCGCCTCGGCAAGAAGAGTACTTATGTCGCGCCCCCCCCCCGTTGCCAGCTTTTAAGCTTCAACCATCCTCATGGAGTCACTTCGCTGTACGACATATGTCATATTATATAAACTGAGCCAGGGGTGTGGCAGACGAACTGCAGTCTGTGCCCATTGTGCTGTATATGCGCGTATCACACGTATGTCGTTGTGACGGGTTCGTTTGTACGTATATAGTGTGGTGATGTCTTCTTGTCGGGCGTGTAGGATACAACGTACGTACATATGGCCTCTGATTGGCTCAAAATGCGCCAAAATCAGTTGAAAGCTATTAAAATAGACAAAATAGACAGGTGTACATCGGCCATTTCAAGCCTAAGACAGGTACGACGTGAGGCTGGCCAATGACAGGTGCTTCGTACTTGGTTTTAGTGTGTACCTTTTTTTGGCACCAAAGTGACCAGGTATACCTTATTTTGGATGAATACCTAAGAAAAGGGTTCGCGCTTCACGCTCGAGCGCCTCATGGTACCAAATA
The DNA here is from genome assembly GCA_008828725.1 of Saccharina japonica. NCBI lineage: Eukaryota > Phaeophyceae > Laminariales > Laminariaceae > Saccharina > Saccharina japonica. Next base: position 147,065 of record MEHQ01004438.1, read on the forward strand.
CTGAGGCGTGACCGAGCGTAACGCGCGATCTGTGAGGGCATTTTTTGTTTGTTTTATGGAGGGACTCTTCGGTGACTGCGTTTGCTATTCTCTGCAGAACAACATCCTACGCAAATCGTTTCATTTTCCTTGCTGTGGACGTTACATTTTTCGTGTTGGCGACCATATTTTCATTTTTCCTTGTTGGACATGAGGCATGAGGACATGAGACCATGCCGCCGTTATATAACTACGCTCCAAAATCTGAGCTCGTAGCCTCCCTTCATCCAGCGTGACGTATTTCACACCGGGTACGACGTATGCAAATAATACTCTGCACACCCCAAAGCCTCCCAAGGTGTAACAATGATATATTGCTTTTAGTAATGGGGAGGCCTACAGGGTTGGGGTTAGGGTTAGGCTCACAGATAAATATCACCCCCAAAAAAACATACCAGGTAAGGGCATACTGTACAATAAAACCGGCAAGTGGGAAGAGGCAAAGGGGGTGGAGAATACAAAATTTGAAAACTACCTGGAGCGCGACTTAAATTTTGCTTTCCCTGCATCCCGGTGCGCCAAAGATATAAAAAAAAAAGTTAACACCAAGGCAGTTCTTGTCGTATCCTGGTCTTCTTGTCCGGATTTTTTTTCCGTGCCACTCCTTGTTTCTTTGTTGTTCCTTCTGGTTGCCTTGCGCTACCCCGTTCTGTTTACCCCCCCTCGGTTTCAAGCCCAGTCCTCCCCCCCCCCCCCCCCCCCCCCCCACCCCCCCCACCCCCACCCCCCACCCCCCCCCCCACCCCCACCCCCCCCAACCCCCCCCCCACCCCCCCCCACCCCCCCCCCCCCCCCTCACAACCCCCCCCCCCCCACCCCCCCCCCCCCCCAACCCCCCACCCCGCCGCTACGCGGAACTCAATGACTTATATCTGTACGGCATGTACTTAAACCTGAACGGCGTCGACGAGCCGGTCGTCTGTCTGACCGAAGAAGATATGGGCGGCGTATGGTATATGTATGGTCTCGTCGACATCGACCCCCGACACAATCGATCGAGTGCAGTGTGGTTTGAATCATCCCGGACTGGCTGCCTTGACCAGCGTTTATCGTTTTTTTTATAGCGGCGGCTGGGAGCGCTGGGTTGTGACGCGTTAGCAGGGCGCGCTCCACACTCCTACAGCCGCCGGTAGAGCGACGACAATTATGCTGGAAATTGTACGCAGACCGGAATGGATGCTTCAGACAGCGTGAAACCTCGGTCGATTGTGTTGTTTGTCCGTGTTAGTGTGACCATAATATAGCCCGTCCATCTCTTCCTAGAATAAGATGGCGATCGACTCTTCGGTGCCTTCCAGGTCCAGAAACATATATTACGGAGGACCATAGTAAATAGAACCTGCGGTAAAGAGAAAACCTTTATATTTACTCGTACCCATTTCTACTAACAATGTTTGGTCCTATTTACTATGGTCCTCCGTAATAGTAAAAAAACAATATCGCTTAGTTCCACGTAGCGGGGGATGGGGCGGAAGAGAGGGGGGGGGCTGGGAAACGAGGGGTGTGAACGGCACGGGGCAAAAGGTAGGGCGGCGTGAAGAAATGAAACGAAAACATGGAAAGACGCGCGAAAAGTGTGCACAAGAAAAAGTATCTACTTTTGTTTCTTCGGAAGCACCCGGATGCAGGGAACGCTTTTCAATAGTTTCACACCGTTTAGCAGACAGATTAAAAAATCTGCACACCCTGTTTTGCACCTTTCGCACATTTATGCTGGTTTTCAGCGTCTGTCTGCCATTTTTGCCGGGGGGTGGTATTCAATATATTTTCTCTAACCCTGTTATAGCCCCCGACACTAACGGGTGCGGACCTTTGCTTGTTTTTCCTTATTATTCGATTTCTTGTTGATGGCAGGGATGAGACTTAAGCAGGTATGAGCCTCAAACGAGAAAAGGCCGAGCACGACAAGAAAAAAAAACGTTTTTCCTTTTTATGTTTTACGCCTTTTAATGGGGTACAGACCGGTCGCCCGGGTGGGCTAGCAGGTAACCACGAAACCTGTTAAAGTCAAGAACGTAAGTTCGAGCCCCCCCGAGTGCATGCTCGTAGGGACATTTTCTCGCAAAAAATATCTTGACTAGCGGAAAGCGCGAGAGCGTGAGTTGGCAAAATTCGATGAAAATCGACGAGCGTTGGGAAGGATGAACCCTCTGCGTCATAAAAATCAAGGCAAGAACCGTAGAGGGGGAGGAGGGAGAGGAGCCTACTGTGTGACCCCGGATCTGAGTTACGACTAGGGAAGGGGAAAGACAAAAGTGCGAAGATAATAAGTGGGATGGGAAAAGAAAAAAAATACGTACACCACGTTTTTTTCGAACAGTATATTCGGTAAAAAATCAAAACTTTGTGCATAGGGCTTTTTCTTCCGTGGTTTTCTTCTTTCGGAGTGCTCTTGAGTGATCAATGTTGAAGCCCATGCTGTTAATAACATTATTGCCGGATGGAAATAGTAGTAACATTATTTGACGGATGAGATGCAGGGGCGTTTTTGTTTAGGTGGGACGTTTTTGTTCGTCAATCGGGTTCGGGTGTCGTTGTTTTTACGTGTCTGAATGTTGTACTGCTGTTGTTTCTTGGTCGTCGTTTGCAGATTGGCAAACCCCGCACATTGTCGGATGTCCCAACAAAAAAAATAATGATAGTGCTAATACGGGGAACATATATAGTAACCAGGACCAAATATTCTGAAGAAAACAAAACTGGAGTATAGTCGTATTAATCGTTTGTTTTTGGTAAGTGGTGGGTCCTGATTACTGTGTGGTCCCCCGTAATCACAATACTAATAGAACGAAAAAGACACAAAAAGGTAACAAAAGAAGGGTTCTGCTGAGCGGAATCAAACCACCATGCTTGTTTTCCAGAATGATAACGTAATCATGCGAGTAAACAAACGCCTCTATCGTATTATCGTATGAAACGCCCCGGGGCGCTATTGTTAAAGAAAACGGGCACCACCCCGAGTAAACGTCCCCTGTCACAACAACAAAACAAGTGGAAAACACTTCGGTATCACAGCAGTAAACGACCCCTCCCCCCCCAATCAATTTTTGGGTGTAAACGCCCGGGGGCCGAGCTGGCAAGTCAGTTTGAGTGTCGGAGATAGAACTGTTTCCGAAGCAGTAGGCAAACTGAGTGCTTTAAACAGGAATTTTAACTTTTTGTCCCCCGCGAGATGTGCGTTTTTTCCTTGTTTTTGTTCATATCGCCCCGAGTGTGAAAGGCGTATGTGTGTGTGCGTTTTTTCTCTTGTTGTTTTTTCGTATCGCCCCGGGGGGGCAAAAGGCCTGTCATCGTTTTTCATAAAACGACCCGGTATCACAGCAAACACCCCGGGGCGTATTTGCATATCTGCAAAAACCATAGCGCGCCGGGGGGGGGCGTTTGCTCGCATTGTTGCGGATACTCACTCAGCTATATATGATTTCGATATTTTACACCGTACCTTTTAGGAAACGAAACAAAATCCACCGAGTAGTGGACTAAATTCTAGAGCAGTAGATAGACAAGCCGAGCGTATGGCTCGTAGCTTGTGGCCCGAAGCAGACATCCGGTATTTTTGTTTCCAGTTTTTGTTTTCATGGGGCTTTTTTTACATACTAGTGTTGTACAGCAGTACACCAGGTATTAATAGTTTCATAGCATCAATGCTATTGCGGGGGGGCCATGGTAAATAGGGACCCACGGTGCACATAAAAACCTACATTTCCCCCCCCCTTTTTTTTAACAACTACTACGTAGCATGCAGCTTTCCGCCGCATCATGTATAATATCATGGCGTAGAACCGATAACGATTACCAGGCACACCGTGAAATACCCTGGTTCTTGTTTCTTTCTCTATCATAGGAAAAAAGCCAGGTATATATCATAGGTAGGGATTCCCCGGTGCATCCATTTTTGTACGAAGTATAATTGTAACGGTATGGTAGTGTAAGACGGCAGTGACTTAATCTATTGATAGGACGGAAACGGCAACGGCACCAAGGAGGTATATATATATGTTATATGTCTGCGTGGGAACGGAACATACAGGTTTCTTTTTCTCGGTAGAGTTTTTTTTTGTCTCCCGTTCCATTTTTGTTTCCCGTTCCATTAATCTTCGCCCTTCTTTCTCTTACTCCCCCGACTATGATGGTAGTATCTCAGATCTGGGGTCACATAGTAGGCTCTTCTCTCTTCCCCCTCAAATACAGTGAATAAATGCCTTCGACGGGTATGAAAGAGCATCGTCGGATGACAAACAAACGAGAAAGTGATCCATAAAAACGGGAGTTATAGTGCAGTCACCATGGTTGGAACTCAATTTCTCGCAGTTTACCACCTATCCACCCACCAAAACACTGACCACTGACCATTGCACATATTATACGGTGTTACCGTTGTTACCGTTGTTGACTTACAATGTATACGACTTCAAGTTGAAGTGGTTGTCATTCTAGGCTGAAAAGCTCTCACGGTGGCCACCGGTTAGGTACGTTGTTGGGCGGCTAGTGCTATAAGGCTTAGATTGGGTAGGTAATTGATTAACCTTTTACCAGGAGCCCAACGAACTAATGCCCAAACACTAGATTATTAGTTGGGGTCCTGGTGAAATCATTCTGTCGTGCACATGCTGGAATATAATGACAGCAATAATTACTTCTTGACTATATACCAGGTATACGCTTTCTGTCATTGAAGCAAAACACTAACTCGTGTGTAAATATGAACACATTATCCGCGATGTTAAGGCTATTTCGTCGTGTGTATGCCTTCGCCGTATGCTCCCATCGTTTCCCTCCCAAATTAACAAATACCATGTTTGTCAAGTACACTATTGCATCTGTAATATGCACAGGTTTTCCGTAGTGTTATAGCTACTTCGTCGTATGCCTTCGTCGTATGCCTCCCACCATTTCCGCCAAAGTAAAAAATACCCTTGTCGTCAATCGCCGTCCAGGCATGTGCCGCGGTGTGGTAGCGCTACCGTTTCCGTCAAATCAAAGCTGCCGAGTTGGGCGTTACATTTCCCTTGCTGGGCATGGGAATACGTCACCATTCTACTGAAAACGGTTTATTTGCTGTTATCCTTGTGTTTTACGCCCAAGATTTCGAGCACGCAGTCTCCCTTCATCCAGCGCGACGCTTAATGGCAAACCGGGTGTATTCCTGATATATATAGCTGTGCACAACCCAATGCCTCCCAAGGTGTAACGTTAACATACCCTGGTACTGGGCAAGGTTTCAGGGCTATACGTATAGGGATCGGGTTTGAGGTTCATACTGCCCGCCCCGAAAACAAATAGCAGGCTCTAAGTAAAGCCTGCATGCGCAAAATGTGGAAAGGGTGTGGATACTTTGTAGTTACACACCCGGCATGAAATGTTGAGAAAACATTCCCTGCATCCAGTAGCTTCGAATAAACAAAAGTAGACACTTCTTGTCTTCTTGTCCATAGTTCTTACGTGTACTTGAGTGCTAGTTTCCCTTCGTTCCCTCCCACTCCCCTGTCTCGTCCCACGCGTTCCGCCCCTTCGCGTTTGGAGAAGGCAATGTCGACCTGGTTGGTGGGTAGCCCACGTGCTCCGTCCTTGCATTGTAGGGATGCGAGGGTCGATGGTCTTACGACTACGGCCAAGCGCCACATGAGTGCACCCCTCCCACGCACGACCTGCTGCCATGGACCTAGCGACTCCGATGTGTTGGACGGGTTCGTCGAACTAGAATGCACCGAAGAGCCGGCCACCTACCCGACGGACCGGGAGATCGAAGATGCGTCTCTCGGTGACACGGACAGTCGGACAGACAGCGACTGTGATGGCGAGTTCGACCTGTCTACGGAAGGCCGGACTGAAATAGTCTCCGACATGGTCGCTCTAGAGGCGGAAGGAAAGTCCACCTCCTTCTTGTCCTTCTTGTCTCCCTCCGCCTTCTTAGCCTTGAGCAGGTTGAGCGTTTTGCCCAAGGAGTCGGCCTGTATCCCGCACGCGACAATGTTCACCCTGAGGGTTTGAAGCTGCTCCTCGGCGCCAGCCAGGGTGGGTTGATCCTCCCCTTCGTTCACCTTCAGCTCGGTTTGCTGTGACTTGAACTGTGTCCAGGTCTGACAGAATTCCACCCCCCTCGCCGGTCTCTCCGGGGTCCCCCGTCATTCCCGTCACACCGCTGTTGCTCCCGTCGCATCCCGCGCTAATTCTCCCGAAAAGCCTCCCACTATGGCGTCCGCTACATCCTCCGCTTTGCCTTCTATGGTACCCCGCGCTTTTCCTTAGGCGGAAGGAAAAAGCGCGGGGTACCATAGAAGGCAAAGCGGAGGATGTAGCGGACGCCATAGGGGGAGGCTTTTCGGGAGAATTAGCGGGGGGTGCGACGGGAGCAACAGCGGGGGGTCTGACGAACACCGGAATTTCGGGGGACCCCGGAGAGGCCGGCAAGAGGGGTGGCATTATGTCAGACCTAGACACAGTTCAAGTCACAGAAGACCGAGCTGAAGGTGAACGGGGGGAGGACCAGCCCACCCTGGCTGACGCCGAGGAGCAGCTTCGAACCCTCAGGGTGAACATTGTCGTGTGCGGGGTACAGGCTGACTCGTTGGGGAAAACTCTCAATCTGCTCAACGCTAAGAAGGCGGAGGGAGACGAGAAGGACAAGAAGGAGGGGGACCAAACGGCTATTTCGGCAGCGGTGCGAAGCGGTGGTGCGGCCTTCCAAGCGCGTGCACCTGGCGCCTTCGACGGGGGCTCTGAGCGCCGGGGAGCCGTGGGGGTCGCGGCGGTGGGGGCGGCGGCGGCTGCAGCGGAGGCACGAGCGACGGCGATGGAAGCTGCGGAGGCCGTAGCAGCAGCAATAGCAGCCGAAAAGGAGAAGGAGGCGAGAGCGGCGATTAGAACTAAAGAGGCTGAGGCAAGCGTGGCAGCCGCAGAGGCAGCAAAATCGGCGGTGGTAGTAGAAGCAGTGAAGAAAGCCGCCGAGAAAACCGAAAAAGACGAGCAGCGCTCTCGTGCCGGCCGTATGCTCGCAGAGCTCACGCGCCGGCAGTGTCGCCGGAAGCGTTCCGTCGCCTTCGCGAGGTGGGGGCGCGTCGCTTCGGCACCGGTAGCCGCGGGGTTGGTGACGGCGGCGGCTGCGGAAGAAGAAAAAGTGGTGGCGGTGGCGGCTGTAAAGGCAGAAGCGATGTCGGAAGAGGAAGCCGCAAGCAACTTGAGAGCGGCAGCTAAGGCGGAAGAGCTGAAGGCGGCGGGAAAACCGCGCCGCGCTACCCGCACCGCCAACGCTGCTGCCCCCGCGGCCGGCCCCGCTACCGCCGCTTCGACTAGACCGCCCCGAGTTAGCCGCGCGGCCAACACTGCTCCCCACGTGGTCACCCCCACCACCCCCGCTTCGGCTAGACCGCACCGCGCTACCCGCGCCGCCAACGCTGCTGCCCCCACGGCCGCCCCCGCTACGGCCGACGCGAACAGGTGAGTGGGGAGGTTCCAAGGGTTTGCGTGAGTGTGGGGGGGGGGGGGCGGGTGAGGCCAGGGGGTTAATGGGGCTCACCGTGCTCGTCCAGCGTCTGTACGCGAGCGGGGGGGAGGGGGGGGGTCAGTTTTGTAAATCGATTTATGCATTTACGATAGAATCTTGACTAAAATCGCGGCGAATGAAAACCGAGATCGCGAACATATGTCCCAGATCATAGCATATTATAGTGTTTCGATCGCGAATACAATCTATTTCGATATACGACTGCTTAATTTTTATTTTTCCGAAAACGAATCAGAAACGTCTCCACGTATTGAAAACTGCCTTGACGCTGAGAGTTGGGCGCTTTCTTATTTGATTTTTGATGAAAACAAGATGGCTGCTTTTTCGCTTGGAAAACATTCAAACAAAACAATAATACCATGTACCCAGGTCGTTGCGAAGCATCTTTATGTATGGGATGTATCGATATTTTCATGAAGAAAGGGGGACACATTTTGGATGCATGCTTGACTTGGTCAGACTCGATTGAAAGGCACAATAAAGGTCACCCCTTTAAGATTAAATCGGTGAAACGTCGGTCAGGAGTCGTTGAAGGCATTCATGAGCGGACTGCATAATTATTGGTACCATTTGGTCAAGGTATTGAGGTATGGTTGATAGGTGCTTTTTTGGGGGGATATGGTTGAAATAACAGCTGCACATTGACAAATCGCAAATGGGATAACTATATGCCTTATACGGACCAGGTATACATTCAAGTGAGATCACAGATCAACCCAATACTTTGGAAACTACATAAATAACGAATGGAGTGCTGTTAAAACAAAAACACAAACAAACGTGAACAGATGGAAGTACGGAGCATAGCTTGAAACGAATATTAACAGCAGCAAAAAACAAACGATTTCGGTACATGCTCATCGTTTGGTTTGCGCTAAACTACACACGCGCTAAGTCATGCATGCACTATCCGGATTTACCTACTGCCCCACTTTTTGTCCGCGAGATTTAGAGTCACTTTTCGGGATTGTTTCGTCGCCTTGTTCGAGCACCTTTTCAGGGCTAACAGTACCCCCTACCCGCCTGCTTCCCCTATCTGATGTTAATGCCCCCCCCCCCCGTCAGTGGTACTGCTGCTGCTGCTGCTGCTGCTGCAGGTGCTGGTGGTGGTGGTGGTGGTGGCGGCGGCGGCGACGGCGACTGTGAACTTGACGTCGCGCCCCGGCACGAACCGCCCCGGTGGAGCAACCGCCCCGCCCCTAGCCGAGCCCTTCAAAAGGAACGGGACGCATTCAATTTAAGGATGCTTCAAAATATCGCGTCATGGGGGGGATGATGCTGAGGATGACGACGAAGATGCTCATGATGATGATGAGGGTGATGATGGGGATGGGGATGGAGGTGTAGATGATGACGACGATGATGGTGATGATGATGATGATGATGACGATGACAATGATAATGATGTTGGAACTCACGCTATCACGGGGGCGAGACTTGATAATTATTTCGAAGGTGGTGACGGTCACCGGCTGGCGACGGCTCGCTCACGAGGCGGACGAGGTCAATTATCCCCTCCCTTCTCCCCCACCCTCCAACGTTTGCGCGTTTAGCATTATGTCGCATGTGTCGCTAGCTCCCACTCCAATCCTCGTCCTTTCCATTCTTCTCCAATAATCGTCACGTAGGCCCCCTTTATTTGTGTGACACCCCCCACCCCTCTCCCGACAATGTAGCTTTTTTGTTCTTGTACAAATTGGAAACGCTCGTCACTCGCCCGCTGTCGTCCTTTCTGTTGGTCGATACCACAGAGTAGGCAATAAACACGCTCCCTATGGCACGATTCCGTCTCGTTGCGTGGTATCTCGCCCATCTCAAGGCATGGCATCACTCATCTATTCTCGTCGGTTGATGTGATGCCATGATGCATAGAGAGGGGGGGGGGGGGGGGCGTTTGCGTGCTTGTTCCGTGGTGTCATCAACCATGAACGGCAATGGGCGAGTGGCGAACAAACACCAAGTTTACCCACAAAAAAAACAAGTTGGGAGGGGCAGCGCGAGGGGTTACTGTACGTACTTATTACGTATATAGGAGGAACCGCGTGATCATACTTTGGGAAGGATGGACGAAACTCTGAACCCACAAAATATGGAGAGGGCGTGGTTGGGGGCGGGGGGGGTTGTACTGATAGTTGTACAGTTTCGGCGGAGAGGGGGGGGGGGACGAAGGGCTCACAACAAACGGGAACAACTACATACAGCAGATGCCCCAGTGCAAAATTGGGGGCGATCGATACGTTGTTTGTAGAAAGTTGGATGAAGAGAGGACGAGGAGGAGATTGTGGTGGTGGTGAGCAGCGGAGGGCGGGTGGGTGGCGGGATGTGTGCACCTTTTAACTTGTCATTGTGCGTGTAATGCCGATAAAAACTCTGCCAATCAAGTAGACCCATGCACGCGTTCCATGTTTTTTCGCTACATTTTGGCTTTGGCGCCGGCGCGAGGTTGGGAGGGGAGGGCAGGGTTAACCCTCTTGCTACTGCAGATAAATGTTTATTCCAAGCGGTATTGTTGGTTTTCGAGGGGAGGCGGTAACCCGTTTGTTATACTTCTGCGAATGAAACCAACCAAATAGTGCCTCTAGTGTGGTGTGGTGTGAATCAGCTTGCTCCGAACTGTAGGTGGGTTGCAGTTACGAGTACTAGCTGCACCGGTATACCTGATCGCGCTACGCATACGAATGTTGCAGGTGAGACGTTCGCCAATTTTGTTTATAACTTCCATATGTATGCGCTTCCTCTCGCTTTTGTTTTGCTGTGGTGGCGGCCTGGGGCGGGCAGGGTTAGCAATTTTACTACTACTGCAGATAAACCTTCGTTTCAAGCAGTGGTTTTCGGGGGGGGGTAACCCTTTGGGTTTTTCTTGTGCAAATAGTGCCTCAGGTGTGGCGTGAACCAGCTCCGAAATGTAGGTGGGTGCAGTTACGAGTAAAATGTACTGCTGTATATCTATTCGCGCTCCGACTGTTGAAGGTATGATGTTCGCCGATTTTGCTTCAATCGTATGGTTTTTACGCTGTTTTTCTTCAAGGCGGGAGGCGGGGAGGAGGCACCGGCGGGGTAGAGATCGCTGTTTCCTGTTGCCACCGCTAGCTGCGGTCTTAAGTCGCACAGGGTATAATGTGTAATATACAAGGCTGCTTCGCCGGCGACCTGGACGGCCTCCGGTCGCCGGCTCGCGTGAGGCCTAAAAGGTATCGTAGCAGCAGCGCGTGAACGATGGAAATCAGGCGCAAGGTCAAGGGTTGAGAGTGCTCTCCACACTGCCCACGGAGAATGAGAGTAACGGCGGTACAGATACACTCGTGTGAATCTTCGGTCGCGCGCATACATGACTGCTGTTGCCACAGCTGCTATTCCTATTTTAGCTCCGCTTACTCCACGCAGGTTCGGCCCAAGCTCCTACCTCCAACACATTTTCGAACACCAACCCCCACGGCAGCGAATATGGTTCGATTTTTCGTAGGCATAAAACGCACCCGCTTGAAAACATGAAGTATTTTTTCTTGTGGAAACGCCCTGAAGTCTCCTGACAAGAACAGGCGAAACGGCTCCTCTCTTTTCAAAGAACCATTAACGTCCCCATATCAAATAGAGGGGTACGGGGATACCAGAACACGATCGTCGCGCTTTCGCGCTACATATGTCATACCATGCCGAACGCACTGTGTTACGTGCGTATGACGGGGGACCAAAGATGGTAAATAGTAAATAGGACCTACAGTATGGTACAGATGCAACGGAATTGGCGAGAATAATGGTATATTTTTTTCTTGGCGGAAACGATGGGGGCCTACGTCGAAGAACAGCAATAACAGCGCGGATAATGTGTTCACATTTACACATGCTTACATTATGAGTGTTTGTTTTGTTTCCTTAACAGAAAGCGTATATATACCTGGTGTATATAGTCAAGAAACAATTACTGCACTGCTGTAATTGCATTCCAGCTTTTCCAGTACATGTACGACAGGATGTGTTCACCACGACCCCGACTATAATATATGTAACAGCCGCCCAACAACACACCTGACCGGTGGCCATCGTGAGAGCTTTTCAGCCTAGAATGGCAAGCACTTCAAGTTGAAGTCGTATACATTGTACGCCAACAACGGTTTATTTGCTATTATCCTTGTGTTTTACGCCCCAATATTTCGAGTTCGCAGTCTCCCTTCATCCAGCGCGACGCTTAATGGCAAACCGGGTGTATACCTGATAAATCTAATTATATATCTCTGCACACCCCAATGCCTCTCAAGGTGTAACGTTAACATACCTTGGTGCTGGGAAAGTTTCAGGGCTATACGAGCGGGGCCAGCCATAGAACGGTTTAAACGTCGATTTGGCCATGCCGCCATAAAATTTACGGATTTGAACTTGATTTTTCATCACGGTGTAGTTGATGCACCCATCGACAGGTTGAAATTTGGCCCTACGAGCATGCCTTTTTTTTTTTCCCAAGAGATATGACCGATCCAACAACCCGAAAAAATACAAAAGCGACCAAAACAGGTGGAAAACACTGAAAAATAAATAGGGCCGAAGGTGTATGCCTTTGAACGTGCGATTCAAATCTGGGGTTAAAAATCCAGTGCAAAATTCTCAAAATTGAGCGGGGCATTGCAGAAACGCCATTTTTTCGTAATTACTCGATTAATGTATAGAATCGAATTTTTGAGGTGTATGCCTTTGAACGTGCGATTCAAATCTGGGGTTAAATATCCAGTGCAAAATTCTCAAAATTGAGCGGGGCATCGCAGAAACGCCATTTTTCGTAAGTACTCAATTAATGTATGGAATCGAGTTTTTGGTAATATCCCTTGATGGGTTGCGAATTAGGCAACGAGACTTCCATTGCTCTTCTCCTTGTGTCTCCAGCACTGTCTCCACCAAGTTTCATTAAGACCCAAAACGGCGATTTTTACGCGAATTTTGTGTCAAAAAGTCGGTGTTTTTGAGTTTTCGCGGATATCTCGGCGAGATCGAGTCTGGAAAAAAACGTGTATAGAAAATTTCGTATACGCTTTTTTTTGCATAAGCAGTGGTGTGTCAGGGTTAGTGCTCCCAATGTTTGTACGAAGCCTAATTTGCATTGGTCCATGAGATACGACTCGAGCAAGCTTTATCCGTTTTACGGCTGGCGAAGCTCGTATATGGTGGGGTTTGAGATTCATACTGCCCGCCCCGAAAACAAGTAGCAGACTCTAATTAAAGCCTGCATGCGCAAAATGTGGAAAGGGTGTGGATGGATATTTTGTAGTTACACATCCGGCATGAATTGTTTGGAAGACATCACATCCCCTGCACCCAGTAGCTTCGAATAAACAAAAGTAGGCACTTCTTGACTTCTTGTCCGTAGTTCTTACGTGTACTTCAGTGCAAAATTCCCTTCGTTCCCTCCCACTCCCCTGCCTCGTCCCACGCGTCCCTCCCCCCTCGTTTTCCCGCCGCCGCCCCCCCCGACTCGCCCAACGCCACACGGCTCTTCGCGTTTGGAGAAGGCAATGTCTACCTGGTTGGTGGGTAGCCCACGTGCTCCGTCCTTGCATTGTAGGGATGCGGGGGTCGATAGCCATACGACTACGGCCAAGCGCCACATGAGTGCACCCCTCCCGGCACGACCTGCTGCCATGGACCTAGCGACTCCGATGTGTTCGACGGGTTCGTCGAAGTAGAATGCACCAAAGAGCCGGCCAGCTACCCGACCGACCAAGAGATTGAAGAGGTGTCTTAAGGTGACACCGACAGTCAAACAGACACCGACTCTGATGGCGAGTTTTACCTGGCTGCGGAAGGCAGCCAGGTATGACTCGCCATCAGAGTCGCTGTCTGTTGGACTGTCCGTGTCACCTCAAGACACCTCTTCAATCTCTCGGTCGGTCGGGTAGCTGGCCGGCTCTTCGGTGCATTCCAGTTTGACAGAACTCGTCGAAGTCATCAGAGTCGCTAGGTTCATCATAGCAGGTCGTGCGCTGGAGGGGTGCACCCATCTGGCGCTTGGCCGGGCAGCTGGCCGGCTCTTCGGTGCATTCAAGGTACACCTCTTTCCCCTCGCCTCCACAATTCAAATATGACCACAAACACACATATATTATATATATACGTGTGAGTGATTTGAGTGCGGTTTACTCTGAAAAAGAGAGGGACGATTCCGTCCCCACACTAAAAACAAAAATAGAGGCGCATTCGAGACAAGCACCAACAGCTCCAAAATCCGAACTCGAAACGTCGCGCCAATGCAAACGTCATATCATATCACAACACGACGAAACGAAACAAAAACTATACCAGGTATAACGTAACCCCCCCCAAAACACCACATCATCACCTTTTTTTTAACCGTTTTGCGGCCAGTGTATTTTTTTTCCCCCCCCCCCCTTATCCCGTTCATCATCCGGTTGACAACGCCTACAGAGACAGAAAACCGCGTCCCAACAAACCCACGAACGCGCAGATCAGATTAGGTACCCACCCCCACCCCTGTGTTGTAATTATTAATAATAATACGCCGAGAGGTTCTAGCGATAAAAATAACCACGAGAGATTCTAGCTAAACAAATTTTCCTCGAAAACAGCTTCGACGAGAAAAATCCTCCCCGAGTTTCCTTCCCCTGCACCCTCCGGCGAATCATGCCTCCGCGCCCAATCAAATCACGAGCGTGCAGATTAGATGGCCCCACTCCTGTGTTTCGACTACGAACAGATCGGGAAATATCATATCAGCAATCAACTATCACCAGAAAAAAATGAAAAATCCCTGACGAAAAAACCCTTGACCCCCCCCCCCTCCCCCTTTCCCTCTCCCCCCCCCCAGGCGAATCACGCCTCTTCTGCACTCAGTCCGCAATTGCCTCCTGGTTGCCCTGCAGGAAGGGCGCTCGGGATTTGGAGCGAGGCAGGCAGGTAGCCGCGGATGACGGCCTGGGCCCTGACTCCGCCCCGCCTAAATTGAGACTGCTCCTGAACCTCCCGCGCTTTTTATCACCACTCCTTTTTAGTTTTCAAAACATACATTATGCTTGAAACAAAAAAAGAAACGATGGATTGACGGTTGGTAGGCAAGAAGTTGGCAGCACAACGGTACGAAGTCGGCGTGCGGAGCCGTTCGGAGAGATCACATCTGGGAGACGGGGAAGGACGCGGGCAGGTGGGGGGGACGGGGGGGGAGGGGAAGGGAGGGAGGGACATTGTTGAGCCGTTGTGTCGACACCTTCAGAGCTCCAAAGCTCTAGAAGCTGTTTTTAAAGAGCTATGTAGTACGTGTGTGTTAACAAAAATAAAACAACAACAACAACAACGACATCAGCACACCCAGCGTTTGTCTCCGCATGAAACCGACATCTCTACCCTACGATTACAGAACAGCCAGTGTCCTGATATTTCATCCTATGTCTGAAAGAGATACAAATTACGTGGTCACAGACACTGTGAGACAGAGAAAAATCAGTCTATTATTAGACGTCCCCTATAAAACTCTTATGTGATCAGCATATGGTATAGCTGTCGTTTGTAAGGCACTCATGCCTTATACTGTGCCGATTTCAGCTGAACTGTACGTAACGGCACCGAGCGAGGGGGTGTTACCGACAGCTACTGTATGGTTTGGAAGATATGAAGGAGGGGGGGAGGGGTTGAGGTTGGGATGATTTCAGTTCGAGAGGGTCGACAACACACTCTCAAAGTCGAAGGGGGGAGGCAGGGAGGCCACGTTTGGGGGGAAATTCAATGCGTACCAGCAATAACGCTGAACCACCAAACGCTCCGAAAAACTCGAAACACGCCCAGACATGTAAAGTACACCGGTATACGTGTATATACTGTATAACAAGCAAAGCTAGCTGTGGTTGCACCCAGCGGCTGCGCTCCTTCGGCATGCAATAATCAATCAGAATGACCCCCCTCCTTCCCGCCGGCTAAACCAACAGTCCCCACCCTCCATCCACCCTCTATCCCCAACCAGCGCCCTGCCTCCACAGCTAGTTTAAGAAAAAAAACAATACAACCAGGAACCCACCCCCACCTGCATCACGCTCGCCGAGACAGAGGCCGTCGGAGCCTTGCAGCCCTGTTAGCAGAGCCGCAGCTGCGACAGCTGCGACAAGCCCTCCTCCTTGGCGTCGAGCACCCCCCCCAACCTGCCGCCTCCGAAAGCTGGACTCCTAGTATATCGCTGGTCGAGACGTTGTCTCCCTCGGGAGACGCGCGCCGCGAACCAACCGCGCTCTTATGAGCCTCTCCATGATATCACTGTTCGCGGGAAAGAAATTGCATTGAGCGAAACGTCAAAAGTGAAAAGACAAATCAATCTGGGGTTTGCGGAAGGGACGAGATAAATGTTGAAAAGAGAGTTGTGGTTCCAGTTTCTGGATTTATTTCACGAACGTAGAGAAGACTCCGAACTGAGTGTTTGCTGGCTCGTGCTTGCTATTAATAGATCGCGGTACGAGACAGGAGACACAGGTGAACGGGGCAAGAATAACGACAATTACTAGATATAGCGCTCTACCGTACACAGCCAGCCAACTCGCGAGCGCTTCTCCCGTACCTGGTAGTTTTTAAGCACCAACTACCCGTAGGGGGAAACAAAAGGAGGGGGGCAGTTCACGACTTGGCCCAGCTTCCACCAAACGGTTGAAACATGCTTGACACTTGACAGAGAGGGGGCTTACGACGTGGTCCGGCTTCCATTAAAAAAAAATGTTGAAAGATAGTTCACTGCAACCCCTTACCCTATACTAACCCCAACATTAAGCCCGCCATCGCCTGAAAAGTATCTCTGACTGTAATGAGAAAGTTCGTGTGGACTATAAATCATTTTATCGAAGCTGGGCCAAGTCGTAAGGGCCCGTTTTAACGAGTATGAAATAAATTCAATTTGGAAAAAATAAAATTCAAATACGCTTTTCATTGGTCAACACACGCACCAGCATCAAAGATTAGGATCTTGGGGTCTAATCAATTTGAATTGGACGAAAAAACCAAGAAGGTCCCAGGACCTTCTTTTCCAAAGAATTCAAATCAAATTGAGGAGTTGGCCCGATTTGGACCGGCATGTCCACGGTGGGCAAACGCCCCCGGTACAATCTGGTCATTTCTTGGTGGCATCGATGACCACGACCGAGGCGACAACACGTGAACCACAACCCGAGGCCACCGGGACAACAGCCGCGCCCACGCCTATAGACCATAGCACAGCGTACCCCGGCGGTGGCGCCTCAAAACCAATCATGGCGGTCGCAATCCCAACTTTTCAACCAGCTCGATGCTCCAACCCGATCAAAAACCGAGCGATCGACCCAAAAACAGCATGATACGCTCAAGACTTCGATAACACCATCGCCGCCCCTGTCTCGCCCGTGGCGTTCCAGGGATCCCTACGCCCACCCAGGAGACCCTGAGAGCGATAGCTTCCTAGCCTGGGCGGTCAAAAGCAAAAGTATGCTGGCGGCGGCGCGCACGCGTCGACGCATGCTTACCCTCTCGTCTCCTCTCGTCGATTTTTTTCACCTGGGCGCTGTGACGCATGCTGCGTTTTTTCGATTTCATAAATATTTGAACGAGCAACTCACTATTCCCCATAGGACGCAAACCAGTTTTTTTTTGCGAAATCACATTCAAATAGGATTTTATTTTCCAAATTGAATTTTTGCTGTCTTCGTTAAGATGGGCCCTAACTATTACACAGATGCTCCGACAACCCTGGAGTAAAGTAAGGAGTGTTGGAGTACTTCAGGTACTTCGTGTACTCGCATTATTTTGGCTCTATATATGTACTTCGGAATACTAATACTGCTCGTACTCGGAGTATTCCGGGGTCCGATACTGCGGTTACTCCTTGTATCCGCAGTATTTGGGGCTTCAGTACTGCTTATACTCCAAGTACTCCGAGTATTCAGGCCGCCAGTACTCTAATACTTTAAGTACTCGGAGTACGAAATGTACTCGATTCTCGGAGTATACTCGGAGTGTGAAGTATATTAGATATTAGGAGCATATTTACATCAATTCTAAAACTCGGCCGTCATTCATCCCAGGTTCTGGGAGCATGTGACTGGCGTTTACAGCATTGAAAAAAAACCACAGATGCTCCCATTACCTGGAAGTATAATAAGTAATACGAGTATTTTCGAGAAAAAATAGTTCAGGTACTTGATGCACTCGCAGTATTTCGGTGTTCAATACTCTCGATACTCGGAGTACTCCTAGTAATTTAGATGTTTGTACTCCGGGTACTGCTTTTACTTGGAGCATCGAGTATTTTTCGTACTCCGAGTACTGAGAGTATTAGAGTACTGGTGGCCTAAATACTCGGAGTACTTGGAGTATGAGCAGTATTGAAGGCCCAAATACTCCGAGTACTGGGAGTATGATCAGTACTTATACTCGAGTACAAGCAGTACTCGGAGTAAAAACATGTAAATTACTCGGAGTACTCCGGGTATCAAAGTATTGGACACCGAAATACTGCGAGTACACAAAGTACCTGAAGTATTTTTTATCGAAAACACTACCGTATAATTATACTCCGAGGTAACGGGAAGTATCTGTGAAATTTGAAATGTTATAAACGCCAGTCACATGCTCCCAGAACCTGGGAGGAATGACGGCCGAGTCTTCAAAATGATTCAAAGATGCTCCTAAAGTACTTCACCCTCCGAGTATACTCCGAGTATCGAATACATTTCGTACTCCGAGTACTAAGAGTATTAGAGTACTGGCGGCCTGAATACTCGGAGTACTTGGAGTATATGCAGTACTGAAGCCCCCAATACTCGGAGTACAAGGAGTACCCGTAGTATCGGACCCCGAAATACTCCGAGTACAAGCAGTATCGAGAGTGTTCATACCCGAAATACTCCGAGTACGAGCAGTATCCCGGAGTATCGAACCCCGAAATACTCCGAGTACACGAAGTATCTGAAGTATTTTATCTCCAATACCTTACTCCTTACTTTACTCCAAGGTACTCGGAGCATTTGTGAACATTACTAAGGGCTTGGGGGGTCAAGTCGTTCGGCATCAAGGGGGCGAAACGAAGCGAAGAGGACCGAAGGCAACAGAAAATATTACGTACGTACACTCGACGTACACAAAAAGAAGGGCTCGCTCGACCTACGCCAATGAAAACGAATCATCCGCCTTGCTCTATTTTTCTATTTTTTCACTCGCTCCCTCTCCTCATTTTTCGATCTCTGCCTATGCCTCTCTCTGTCTCTCTCTGTCTGGGCGCCTGTTTTTGTGTGCCTGTCTGCCGTAGTCCTTCTCTCCTCTCCCCCACCCTGACCTCCCCGCCTCCTGGTACCGGTTTCAAAAGTAGAGTCACGAGTCACGAGAATACAGCAGCAGCAGCTGCAGCGGCTTCCAGTAGGAGGCCGGCCCCACAAGGGAAGCTGTTTCGTGTTGTTAACGCCGCTAGGCCTCTGTGAGCGTCGCCTGGGAGGCGGGGTGGCCCTGCCCTCGAATGGCGGGGTCGAGTTGCGAAGCAAAACAGGCTGGCTGCTGGCAGGCACGGGATTTATCACATATTTCGCTGAACAGTCTGGCCGTTGACATTTTTTTTCGAATCGTCGCCAAACTCACAAGCTTTTTTGTCTTGTCAAAATTGTGCAAACTGCAGACGTACAATTTGAAATTGTGCAAACTGCAGACGCACAAGTTGACGGGGAAACCCTATAATAGTTATATACGCTTCACCAGTCCTCTTCAAAGTTGAAAGTAATATACCAGGAACATACTACCGGCATACCGATACAAGTACCCGTACTTGTCTACCACACCCCAAAACATGAGTCCAAACTACCCCCAAGTACGGAACAACAGCAGTAGTGTGTCCCTGAACAGTGGGTGTGGTTCAAAACGATGCATAGCGGGTATCCAACCTCTCATACTCCTTAGACTCTCCCATGAAATACAACTCTAAATCAGGCATTCGTGGGGAGAGATCAAGGCTAGGCACAGCTGCACGAGAACGTGTGATGGGTCCAATGTACAGCTGTAGAGCTAGACCTCGAGGGTTCATTGTAGCAATGGCATTCTCACCCTATATATGGGACATGACACTCAATGCAATGCAAACCTAAATCCTGTACGAGTACCTACGGAGAGAGATGGAGGCCATAGGTACAGCTGCACGTGAACGGGTGATGAAGCCAATGCCCAGCTAAAGGGCAAGACCGGGAGGTTTCATTGTAGCAATGGCAGCCTCACCTATATGGGCTACGTTCGAGGTATAACCCCCCCTAAAATAAAAACCTAGATATATGACTGATAGAGAGTGATGAAGGCAAGGCGCAGCTGCACGTGACGGTGTGATGAAGTAAATGTACTGCTGTACGGCAGGACAGGGAGAGTTTATTGTAGCCAGAAGGGGGATCCTCACCTGCTTTGATCTACGCGTCGTAACGTTCAGAAGCGTAAACCCCAAATTATAGCTGCGCCGACAAAAGTCTTCGTCTGGCTTGCCAATGACAAGGGGCACACCGATAACTGCCACCGCCAGGTACTGGTATCTGTGTGCTGTAGGCCTCATGTCGAATCAGTGGCCATGTCTCAAAGGGCAGGCCAGCAAATACTGGACAAAAAACATTTTCGTACGGTATGGCATGGCGTTTTTTTACCGGGGTCGCAAGTTCAAGCCCACACACCAACAATTGTGCAGCCCGTCAGAGCCATCAGTAAGGAAGGGGCGGGGGGATAAGAGGGCTGAAACAGCGGCCACAACATAGGGGGAGCTTCGTGCAGTTCGTTTGTGTAGCAGGTCGAGCATTCGTGCCTGCTACTAAGGCGCAATTTTAGTCAGGTAAGAGCGCCCAGGGCAGCAGAGCAGCGTCAGTCTTTGGCATAATGATATGATGTCAAAAATTGTCTTCTTGCAGTCTGGGTGCGGGATGTGCGGAGGAGCTGTCACCCTGTGCAGCTTTAAACTCGTAAATAGATTACGAGGGTGCGGGTTAGAACCCCTAAACTGCACCCCATGTCGTAATGCTTGGTTTTCCGATATAGTTTCGGTGTTGCACCAGGGGATCATATGATTCCATGATTTGTAAGAACCTGTAAAAAACTACTCGTACTTTAGAAACCACACAACCGCCGGACAATTACTGATCACCAACGTGTACGAGTATGAACCACTTACAAATTTGGCAGCAAACGTCCTAGCGTAAACCATAGCGATATGGTAACCCGTGTAGTAGTTAAATCGGTGCCCTACTCCGGATGAACGGGGTGTTTTCTACACCGCGACACACTAACCTAATTATTTTAGCGTTTTGTACCACCCCTCTCGCCCTCGTCGTTGCGTACTGCTGTACAGCAGCAGGAGCGTGTACCGCAACTCTAATGTTTACCAGTTATGCATAGAGTCGTATACCGGAAGATAGTTTTATTTTGCAGGTACCTACGTTCACCAAGTGCCTCGGCGATGCCACGTACCACGTAAATCGACGCCGAGAAACCAAGGCTGGGCGCAACGACGTTTGATTTAGACCATGGTCCTATTGGCAAGGGCATGTGTCTGCGTCTCAGACCACTGCTGGTGAGGTTCCTGGCTCGATTGCTTTATTTTTTGCCAGTCTGCCTTGAATATGGCAACAATATAGGGTTTCCCCGTCAACTTGTGCGTCTGCAGTTTGCACAATTGCAAATTGTACGTCTGCAGTTTGCACGATTTTGACAAAACAAAAAAGCTTGCGAGTTTGGCGACGATTCGAAAAAAAATGTCAACGGCCGGACTGTTCAGCGAAATATGTGATAAATCCCGTGTCTGCCAGCAGCCAGCTTGTTTTGCTTCGCAACCCGACCCCGCCATTCGATGGCAGGGCCACCCTGTCTCCCAGGCGACGTCCACAGAGGCCTATAGCGGCGTTAACAACACGAAACAGCTTCCCTTGTGGGGCCGGCCTCCTACTGGAAGCCGCTGCAGCTGCTGCTGCTGTATTCTCGTGACTCGTGACTCTACTTTTGAAACCGGTACCAGAAGGTTTTGAGACATATGAGGTACCTCGCGTACATGACAACGGTCTGCGTGTTGCTGCAACCACACAGCCACACGCAGAGGCGGTTGGAATTGACCCCGCCACCCGAGGGCAAGGCCACCCCCGTGTCCCAAGCGATGCCAACCCAGGCCTGGAGACGTGAACACGAAGCAGCAACTTCCCTTGTGGGGCCAGCCTCGTGAAATCCGACTGCTGCTGTTGTGTTCTCGAGATCACGAGGTTGATTCGTCAAGCAACGAGTTGCCTCTGCTCGTCGTACTCGTATGATACGAGCCTGCTCGTACTCGTACCAGCCCAAACAATAACAAGCGCAGTTAACGAGCACAATGTAGACCGGACTACGTGCGCGGGCCGCCGACACCACTCGATGCGACGATGGAGCGGTACCAAAGCCGAATGCTGCTGCTGTGCTGCTGTGTTCTCGAGACCAAGCAGCAAGTTGCCTCTGCTCGTCGTACTCGTACGAGCCTCGTACGAGCCTGCTCGTACTCGTGCCAAGCCCGAACAAAAACAAACGCAGTTAACGAGCACGATGTAGACCGGACTACGTGCGCGGGCCGCCGACACCACTCGATGCGACGATGGAGCGGTACCGCTAAGCGACGACTGGTAGTTGGAGACTGCTGCGGGCAGTGTATTGATGGAACGACCTGGTGGTGTATGGTACCTACTCGTGTGCCTGTTCGCAATTGGTATAATTTGCTAAGACAAAACTAAGACACTTTCTTGAAAAACTTCCACATTTTTTTTTCATGACAATTTCCCGAGAAGGGCGGCTCAAAATGCGGCGTGGTACCGAGCCGCCCAACAATCACGAGCCGCCCAAAAAAACTGTCTAATTTAATTTGTGTTACGTGGAAACCCTCTACCTCCACTACAAGCAGCTACAACACCGACATAAAAATATTGCTGTAGCAACAAAATAACAACACCACCATCCCACTATGACCACCTGCATGACTAACAGGCAACAGCAGCACACTCACGTCCTCGCCGAAGAAGACCTCTGCCGCGTCTCCCCCGAACCAGCCCTTGAGCGTGATGTGCGAACGCTCTCCCTTGCCCGGAGAAATACTCCGAAAGGACTAAAGGCAGGCACGCCAACCAAGCCACCAAGCCAAATAAGCGCTCGCACTCTGGAAAGTATCATACATGTTGACGGATTCACCGGAGATCTCTGAGTCGGCTTCCTTGATCAGCACTCCGCCCGGCAGCACGAGCCTGCTCTCCTCCTGATTCCACTGATTCACAGGTGCCGATGCATGTCTCTCTTTCATTCGGTGTTGCGGATCTCGTTGAAAGCTCGTTGTTGGTGTTCGGAAGCAAGTTGTGTTGAAAACCGCGCCCGGAGAGTACCGTACGAGCAATACCCAAACCCCAACCCCAAGCCTCTGGTAGCCAGTGGGGTCATGCATGATCAATATGCCCTTTTCTCTTCGGTTCGCCGACTACGGCAAATACGCAAATACGCCAGCACCGACCGTACGAGCAGCAAAATGAAGGATCATGATGGGCATCGATGTCTCCGCGCCGCAGGCCGCAGAGCAATCTCCGTCATATATAAAAACGCCTTTAGAACCAATCGAAACCCTACTATACGATTGCGGGACAAAAATTAGGCCCTGACCCATTTGGTGTTTTTTATTTTTTTTTCGTGCCCACTTTTCCGGAATGGCACGAGTCCAAACAAGCCAACTATGGCACCAGGGTTTGGCCCTTTTCCCACAGTTTTGGCGTAGGATTTGGTAGCCATAAGCCACCTTTTTGAGGACCGTTCACGTTTTTTTGGTCGGTTTTGCGCAAAAGAGCGAATTATAGCACCAGGGTTTGACCAGGGTTTGGCCATTTTTCCAGAGTGTGATTTCTTCGTGTTTTAGGGTGTATTTAAACACACAAGCGGGGAGTGCGAACATTAACCAACTGCTGAAATGCTGAATCGTATGTATACAAGTCAATCACTTTAATGCTGTTTAAGTATTCAGCGAAGTTCCCGATGCCGACTGGGCATTTAGCCCGGGCTTTCAACGAACCCAGCGCCAAAAATAGGGGTGGCATAGGCTGCCTATGGCATATTTTCTCTTGTTTTGCCACCCCTTGTGCCCACAATCGTAATGGCACGTGCCCACTCCAGCCTATGGCTTTGCTTATGGTACATAGAGCCAACTATGTCAATCGCTATGCCCACCAAATGGGTCAGGGCCTAACAAAAATGCGAGGCAAAAATGAAGGAATTATGAGGCTTCAAGTCTCACTTCTCCAGGGCTTCGGTGCTGTGGCCTTTTCGGGGAAGCTGAGGATGTGAGTCTATAGCCGGCCCCGTTACCTTGCAGTTCTGTAGCTGGATGGGCAATGCGTTCTGATTTAGAATAGATCAGGGATTTTAAATATTGGTATCGAAAGGTGGATCACTGCTGCTGGGGGACATGATACCTGGGGAGCCCATCAGAGATACCTGGTACAGCAGGAGTACCTGTGGCACAAATCGGTACCAGGTACCTGGTATAGGCATGTCCTCGTGGGACACAGCACAGCAGTAGTAGTACTACATACCTGGTGCAGCAATAGCGAAGGGGTGCAACACAGCACTGCTGCACGCCACTACCTTGCATTACTACTGCTGTAGCTGGATGGGTAACGTAGACGAGGGATTGCTACCCAAGGTGGATCACCGCTGCTGGGAGATATCATACCCATCAGCCATCAGAGATACCTGTAAACTGTACAACAGTAGATAGTACTTTTCAGTGCCTGGTACGTATCAGCATGTTCTCGTGGGACCCAAAACAGCAGTACCAGCACTACTACTGTGTGGCTGGTGCAGCAATAGCGAAGGGAGACAGCACAGCGCTGCTTCGCTCCTGTGCTATCATTTTGCTGGGACGACACCTTCGTACGTATATAAATGCACCCGTTTAAAGTCGGATATCATACGAGCACGGCTGTAAGGGCGGCAAAGTTCAAGAGGGGTCGGAAGGGGTAACATATACCTGATACACGATAGCAAAGCAGGGCTGTACGTACAAGTATGTATAATGTGTGGTGCAGTAGGTACAGTGGGTTTAGGGGTGCTGCTGTCTATACAATACCGTACGTGGTACTGCTGGGCCAAGAATACACCCGTTTTTTTCAGCGAATTGTACGTCAGCAGTATACTGATGTATCGGCATCAAATACCAAGCACTATCTCGTATTTACAGCAGAAGGCGAGAGAGGCTGCGGTAGAGGCTATAGGAAGGCCGCGGGTCGGTGCAGGGGGGTTTTGTAGTGCCGAGGCGTACCTCATGTTTTGGTATTTTTTCCGTGCCGTATTTTGGCGTAAGAAAGCACCCCGGGTGATACTTAATTCAAGTTATGTTTCATCACTTTTAAATTTCACCGGGTGGTGGTTTCTCGTTGGGCGGGGGGGGGGGGGGCGTACTCATTTATTGCTTGCCTTAGTGATTTGACCATTGACCACGCATCCCTTTCGAGACGGAGCACCGTTCCTACTCCTAATAGAGACACCTCCAACACTTGGGCGCTCATTACGTTGTTTCCATATATTACAAAGAAACTTTTTGCTCATCTTATCCCCTTCCTGTTTCGCCGCCTGTGGCCACCGTCTATCTCCTAAGATAGCGATCGTTTTCTCGCTACTATTTAGTGTACCAAACTGCTCCATGTCACACTCGTCTATTTTTCTCATCTCCTCCTCTAACACATCGTGGGGGGAGGTGATATCGGCGGCGGTGATAGCAGTACGATGAATAATATTCGATATAATTGGCACACCCACCCAGGCAACAGAGGGGGGTGATACCGCAAGCCGGGATCATTGGCACCTTATATCTGGAGAACATGCTTGTATTTCTACATCCTTACGCGTACGGGTAACTACCGGAAAAAGAGGGGACGTTTAAGAGACATCCCGCCTACGAGTATGATCAGCAGGTATCTCCAAAAACACGCGTGGAACAACCTATTTACGTGTTTGAACCTGTAAAATATGTGACTTGCAGGTGCCCCGTCAATTCATTGTTGTAAACGCCGGCTTGGTTATATATCGGCGATGTCGATGAAGGGGTCGAATATCTCGCGCACACTCGCGTGTTTAGACTTGTTGGCTACCCAAGTCGTGTCGCGGCAGGTCGCAGGGCCACAGCGAAAGCTCTATATCCCAATGTGGCAGCCAGGAGCTGCCCGGGGGAGAAAACACAGGGGTTTCGTATAGCACTTTCTGACTTTTTTTGTTTTTAGGAAAAGGGGACGTTACGTAGTTGCGGCGGCCCAGACCAATTACTTGACGCTGAACGACCTCGGTATGTATAAGGACGTCATGTGGTAAAATCCGACATCTCTGATTACGACGGCTGTTTCATAAATTCCACGAGCAATGGTAACTACTTGTAGTGTCGATTTTTACCAACCGTACCTGAACAGGCTCGACCTTCAGGCCCTCTGTCATGACGGCGCACCACCAGAGGTATGTATCCCTGAAAACGCCCACCCAGACCTACTGCTGTGACTACATACCGCTGCAGGCGGAAGCGCTACAAGTAAAGGCCATGCCAGGACAAAGGCGGCAATGAGTGCAGTCAGGACAGGACGGGCTGAGCGAGCGAGCGTGCTGCGGCAACGGGACGGGTGAGAAAGCAGAGGTATCGTAACTATCACGGGCGGGGGGGCTCATGTGGTAAGAAGAGTAATCAGAACCCACGATGAGCCCAAAAACAATGTACGCCCTTAAGTTTACTGGCGATACTTGGTTCTGATTTCTACGGTATGTGCAGTATGTTCCCCCTTAACAACACGTGTTTCGGGGGGCCAAGAGTATTCACAATCGGCGATGGACCCAAGAACCAGGTACAGCAGTATCCCCCTACGTTTGGACACCATACTTGGTTCCGATTACTACTGTAAGTTTCCCCGTATTTAGTACAGTTGTGGTGGAGTGGCGCGAATGTCGCTGACAACTCTGCCGGTTGACCTGGACTTAGATGCAAACATTCTGCCGTGCCCTCGGACATTGGTTGTGCATACACTGCTCGACGTCCTCGGACAGACGATGCGCACTTTGGGCGAGGAGAACGGGGGGGGGGGGGGGGGGGTGTGGAAACGGACATGTACGAAGACGACGTTCTTGAAGTAGGATTAAGGGTTAGCCAACGATCCGTGTAGGCATTCTGCTGTAGTGGGCTTCGAGCCCTGCGCATGGCAAGGGAAAGCAAAGACGCCAATAGCGGGAAACTGCACGAGGTTTTGCTCGTCCTTGTATACCGACCGCGTTTAGGAGGCTTCTTGTCTCTACCGATAGGCGCACCAAGTCCCCACGAGATACCTGGCCAACTCATCGCATCATATTATACATCATACGCACCAAGTCACTATTAACAGTCAGGACGTTTTCGATGGCAGCGTCGGTGCGGTCAAACTTGTGGGCGCACCGATCAACCTACGCGTCCCCTTTTAGGCGCGTCCTCGCTGCTCTATACCGGGTATAGGTTCGTGCTGCGCCATTTAGCTGACCGCGCGGATTAGCAAAGAACCCCTCTCCTGAAACCCCATGACATACTGTTGATTGTGTATTGTTATCGACAGCACCACCTCGCCTCACGTAGTCATGTGTACTTGCAAGGATACACCAGTCCACGGCAGGGGTAAACCACAGCAGTGCTCCCTCGTCCTGAGAGTCTTGCGGTGCCAGGCACTCGGCACCATCCATTCGCACACCTGTGTTGCCCGTATCATGAACGGCGATGCTAGAAACAAAATATGGCGTTGCCGTTGCCCTCACAGGATACGCACGAGGTGTAATAATAATTTGGCACTGGACGGAAACAAGTAGGAGCAGGCAGCGCGCATCTTCCGTTCGTTGAAATTATTCGAAATGTTATTTTATTCACGGGCTCCACCCTTTCTCTGTCCCGCATTGTGTACGCCGTTTCGATTATTTTTGTGCGCAGCACATCGGCGCAGAAATCGCCCAGCTCCACCAGAAGGAAGATGGACGGGGCATGACAGGCATACGATCAGCATATACACGCCAGAAATGTCGCCGAGGGCGCCCGGTGCAGTGCTTGGCGATTCCAGGGCTGAGATCGACCACGTCGTTAAGAAAGCCACCTGCAAGTTTGTGGATATCACGGCTAGCCGTATGGGTAGTGTTAGGGGCGGGGGTGTTCAACGACTGCACATGTTTCCAGCTGCTCATAGGGTTGGAGCTGGGGCTAGAACTAGGGCTGAGGACGGGGCTGGAGCTGGGGCTGGGACTGGGGCCATTGCTGGGACTGAAGTCGGTGCTGGGGTTTGTACTGAAGCTGGGCTGGGGCTAGGGTTTGGGCTGGGACTGGGGCTGGAGCTGGGACCGGGATGTGTCCCGGTGGTGCCTGGTGGCTATCTGAACTAAGCGTGCGGAGAGGATATATGCGTATGGGCTGGGGCCGAGCTGTCGTCACATTGGGGGTTGGGAGAAGACGTCCGAGGGTGGGAACGCCCCCCCCCCCCACATCTGCGAAACTGTCAAGAATCGTAAACAAACCACCTGGTGTCTACTTGACACCACCCACGCCCACAAAAGAAAAATCAAACCCCAAACATGTGAATAGCTACTACTGTGCCAATTTGTCCTGCCACCCTCACGATGAGGCCGTTAGGTGCGCTCGCTCAGTTGGAACCAGCACAAGTACAATGGTAGTAGGGTACCAGGTATAAACCAGGCATCGAAGAAAGAGGGCGGAAGCGGAGAGAGGGTACTGGGGCTCAAGGAAGGAATGGTGCCGGACGTGAGGTGGCGGGATGGGGTGGGCAAGAGGGGGAGGTCAACATGAAAGGGAAATGCTTTAATTTGTTTCGGTTTGTGAGAGAGGCCCCGGAATGGAGACGGGGTTTCAGGTATATTGTGCAGGGTTGTATCATACGGGGGAAGGGCGAGGCCGGACGTACCCGAATACCGAAGGGGCTGCAAGGTTTTTCACTTAACATCGGCCTGCCCTTCCTTTTTCGTGCGTTTCACATTTTGTCAAACTGCGGCGATGTCTCGCGTCACATCTAGTTTATGTTATGTCTCCTTTTCCGCGCGCGAGGCGATGCTAATCTATGACCTACTAAATAGTTGATGGAGGAATGGAAAAACCAAACCCTACTCAAAAGTTAATTTTCCAGTTGAACCTCTGGGCCAAACCAGGTTTGATGTAATAGCGGGAGGGAGTCACCTTGTGTGTCCCCTCTCGACGGTACATTATCATTTCTGTGCTATGCTGCCGACCAAATATATTGTCCCGCCATCAGCAAGTGCGGTTTTTTATCAAAACGTTTCTACTTTTGGAGTACGTTTTTTGACGCGTTTTCCTGCAGCTTTAAGGCTGTATCGCTGCGCTTGATGAACTCTACTTTTACTCAAAGGACCAATTCCATACGCCGCACGTTGTCGACGGACGTGAGGCATAGCCGAGGCTAAAAGAGACAAAGGGACTGATACAATATAAAAAAAAACGAAGCTGAAATGGTTGCGCACTGATCTATGTTATGTAACGCCTTTCTTCCAAAGTAGCGGGGTTCTAGTTGGTGTAACACCTGGTACTCTGCTAAAGGCAAACTCCGACGTTCAGGATAGCGTACAGGCTGGTTCGAGTTGAATACAGACAAATGTATTAAGAGTCGGAAGTCCACGCCGTTTTTTTTAGATGGATCCAGATGTTTGTTTTGCACACGTGTTCTCCAGGTGCCTGTTGACCCGATAACGGGCGGTGCATAGTTTTTTTTTCCAGATACTTGATTGTTTTTGTTTTTCGTTATTGGGCCTGAAGGCATGCCAATTTTCTGGCGGAAAAAAAATTGCCCTTCACCAAGGGGTCAGTAGGGGCTCACAGAACACGTGTGAAAAAACAGGATATTTTTCTGAAAACGACGTGGACATTTGGACCTTTGTAAATACGCAGCTTCAGTATATCAACTTTTTGGCGTTAGTTGGGACTTAATCCTACCCGGTCGATTCTTCGGATAGTTGCGCGAGATTGTTCACGGGTAGAGGCATGTCTTGGAGTGCCAGGAACCGGCTCGTTCAGATTAAAAAATGAACAAAAAACGTTACGTCATTCGGAAACGCCCGCGTATTACGTAGTGACATTTGTTAAGACCCGTGGTTGGTCGGGACACATTTTCGCCGCTAGCGCCAGCCCTAGGATATTAACTAAAAAAACGGCTATGCCACTATCTTCCGCTGTTCATGGCGGTCAGTATGATACCGAAGATGTGGCATTCGAGTCGATATTGCAAGCGGCATTTTGTGGCTGACACCATTTCGGGCGTTTAGCCCAAACCAGTTTGTAGAGCATTCAATGATCTCATCGCAGAACCCTAATATATACCGGAGTATATACGTACGAAGTATATCTATACATAAATATATATATACTGTATATATATATCTGTAGTGTCTTTCAATCCTTGATCTGTGTGGACTCCTTGGCTTGTGCGGACTGTTCAAAGACAAAGGCGAAAGCGGGGGGTTTCAAGAAGAAACAATGCAGCCCTTCTACCTAAGTACTTAAGTACTTCGTATGTACGCAAACTCCACTTTGTTTCACCTCGATACCTATGCGCACCGAGCACGCACGAGAACCTGAGACATGGGGTTGGCCGATGCCAAACGCCGTGCTCGATTGCTTCCCCGAAAAAAAACAAAAAAAAAACGGCTGGCTGGGGAAAACCACGTGTGAGTCAACTTCAGGAAGGAGCGGTCTCAATAAACGCGTTTTCTTCAACTTCAGGAGCAAGAGTTCGTCTTCATGTATATATTGACGAGTTGAAAACATTTTACAAGGTAGCGTTTTTTTCGAACAGGAATAGGCACTAATTGAAGTAAAGCAGGTGTGGTTGATACCAGAATGGAGACTGGGGATTGTACCAGGTGGCGTGCATTGATTGGGATTCACACTATGTTCCTGTGCTGCTAACATGTATACTATGAATACAACATTATGTATTTGATGTTTTAGCAACGCGGAAATCTCCTTGCAGGCTTATCGTCTAGCGGGGTGTACACAGGGAAGCAGCACAGGTGGTGATTGCGACCCAACACAGGCCTCTCGGGCGCTCTCACGCGGTGGAGGGGCAGCGAAATAGGAATGCCACCATGTCAGAAACAAAGAAAAAACACGAGTGTTGAAATGTATAAAGCATCAAAATTACCCCATCATATTGCAAGCGTCGCGAGCACTAACGGGCCTCTCCTACCCCCCTGCTTACTGTGCTGTATCATACGTATATATGCATCCTAGAAAGCTCAGCTGTTACGCTGACAAATACTAGCGTAAGCCATCTGTACGGTGCACACGCGAGCACCTCCTTGTCTGTTGAAGCAAGCGCATGCCCGATAGATGACGAGACCATCAAGCTCTCAACGCCTGTCTTGCGGTTGGTGGGGGCATTATATCGTGACCTTGTACTCGCAAGAATCTCCCAGGTGCCCGTTAACGCCGGCCGCGCAACGCTCCCATCCGAAATCAACGCAACCATGAGAAAGGCAGAAAACAATACCACCTTCTACAGAGAGAAGAACACGTTAGAATACAGCCGGGTTGCAAAGCACCGTCCGCCTACTGCCGAAACAGCCAACCAGTGGTTGGTACTGACTGTTCGTCCGTTTACGGGTAGCATGGCGCCCCCCACTTGCCCACCTCGTGGAGACGTGATCGACGCTCCCTATCCCCTATAGTCCGCCAATAGCTCACCCCCTATCACATCTCGCAAGATCAACGCGGACGAATGAAAAAAAACAGACCCCACACCACCCATCCCTACTCACTTACCCTATACCGGTGCGCATGCTCCACCCCTCCAAAACAAAAACGAATGGACCCATCCTTCCTATTGACGAAAGGGTTGGAAACTCTGCTCCGGTCTACGAAACGCTGTCCGATGAGTCGATGCAGTAAACGTTCAACATCGGCGGCACCCCAACAGAAAAACATTGAGCTCAAACCAAAGGGCACCTGGCCGGGTATAGGATACACTATCACACATACTGCTGTAGTTTGATATACATGTGAGCTGGCTACTCGCATGTTTGTGTCGTTCCACTCCCGCAGCGGAGGCGGCGAGCTCAGGCGGCCTTGGGCACTGGTACTGGCCGTTTCTAGAGTCGGCATCTCTCGTCCCATCACCGTTCGCTCAGCACTACTCTACACTACACTACTCTACACAGCGTACTACTACTGCTTGTCGAGTTGTGGAGATGATAGTTTCTCGTGCATCCTATGGGTGCGAGGCTTTACGCCTGGGAATACTCATTATACTACACGCTATTCGTACCAGGTTTACTGCGCACTGCCAGGAATGCGTTACTACTGTCAATACCTGAGACTGCACCCACACACTGCAACAACCCCGTAACAAAAACAAACAGCCGCCGACGGTACACTTGTTTGTGCAATCTTGATATATAGCAGCGTTGGTGATATCTGCTCATAGCAAGCAACGGGCACGCAGGCAGCCAACCACGCAGACAGGTACGAGGCAGGCAAGCAAACAGACAAACAGACAGGTAGGCAAGCAAGCGGGCAAGCAGGCAGGCAGGCAGCGACGAGGGGGACGAAGGATACGCGGTACATTATATTTCCAGCTTGTCATGATTCACGATAATCGTTATTGAAGAAAAAACACATCAGCCACATCGACTTTTTAAGTTTCTGTAACACGTTTCCGCCTCTCGCCCGCAATCATATAGTTCATGCAGCCGAATAATCCCAAAACTATCGACCTCGACAGTACACATTTTCTAAAGGTGAAGGCATAGTTCTGACACCAAAAAAACACTCCTTTAGAGCCCATCTCCTTGCGAAGGGGAAGATGGATTCAGTTGTTTTGTTTTACTCTTACGACCAATATACCTGGAAACAGGGATTCTATTCCCAGTAGGTGTGATGTTTTAACAAGCTATATTTGAGTTCGGATTTTGATGGGTTTTTGAAATCGCAAAGTGGAACTTTTTCCCGTTTGAAAAGATAAAAACTTTTGACGAAGAAAACTACTAATAAAACCGTGTCCGGGACGTCACACGCAGATCAATCGTTCGTGAAAGCCACCCCGCTATCTAAACACCAAGGGCGGGAAACGATTCCTCTCGTCATTCTACGGAGGGATCCTGATTTCGTGTTTTAAATAAAACGCAAGTCTGATGAGATATTCGTGGTTTTGTGGAAAATAGCTGATCTTGGCCCTTGGTAAGCTGTAACTTACTTGATTTTAATGTAGGCAAATAAAAAGAATGTCAACACAGTATTGCGAAAAGTGCGAACATTTCACAAACATAACTATACATATTAATATAATAAGGATTACATTTCATGCCTGTGTTTTCCGAGCCCGACACCCATTGGTCGAGAGGGGCCCCCAGCCCGCCCTCCGCCAATCAGGGGCCCCGGCGCGCGAGACGGGAGTTACGCCTCGGGGAAATGCTCCAGATTCGCTGCACCCGGGGACGATAGGTCCCCATCCCCGGTATGGAAATCCCTCCGTATCTCTACTATTCCGACCACCCAGGGACGAAAATAGAAAATAGAGATGTCCCGGGTCAAAAACGCCCCGCACGGTGTGGAAACCCCAGCCCGACCGGCCGATCGCTGATTGGTTGAGACTCGAAATTAAAGCCAGATGCCACCCGGGGACGATAAGGCCCTATATCCGGTTCGGAAAACCCTCCATACGTGTACAACTTCATCATCCTGGGGACGGAAATCGAGATCTGCCGGGTCGACACCGCCGGCCATGGTGTGAAAACCCCAGCCACACAGGCCGACTGTTGATTGGCTGGGGCTCGTATTCAAAGCCAGAGCCAACCGGGGACGACAGAGTATCATCCCTCGATCGGAAATCCCGCCATAAATCCACAACTCCTAATCCGGGAACGATTGGTTCCCATCCCCGGTTTGGAGATGCCTCTGCATATCTACAACTTCGACCATCCGGGGACAAAAACAAACGATCCCGCGGATCGAAACCGCCCCGCAAGGTGTGGCAACCCCAGCCCGAGGCCAATCGCTGATTGGCTGGGGCTCGAAATAAAGCCAGCGCCACCCGGGGACGAAAGGCTCCATCCCCGGTTCGGAAATATACATGTACAGCTCCGACAGCCCGGGGACAAAAATCGAGGTCCCCCGGGTCGACACCGCCGTCCACGGTGTGGAAACCCCAGCCACACCGGCCGATCGCGGATTGGCTGGGGCTCGTATACAAATCCAGGGCCACCCGGGGACGACAGAGTAATATCCCCCGGATTGGAAATCCCGCCATAAATCCACAACTCCTCACCCGGGGACGATTGGTCCCAATCCCCGGTTTGGAATTACCTCTGTATATCTACAACTCCGACCACCCGGGGACAAAACAAAACGATTCCCCGACTCGAAACCACCTCGCACGGTGTGGAAACTCTAGCCCAACCGGCCGATCGCTGATTGGTTGGGGCTCGGAACACAAGCCAACGCCACCCGGAGACGATACCGCCCCATCCCCGGTTCGGAAATCCCTCCATATATCTACAACTCCAACAATGCGGGGACGAAAAACGAGGTCCCCCGAGTCGACACCGCCGCGCACGGTGTGGAAATCCCAGTCATACCGGCCGATCGCTGATTGGCTGGGGCTCGTATACAAAGCCAGAGCCAACCGGGGACAACAAAGTATTTTTCCCCCGATCGGAAATCCCGCTATGCATCCACAACTCCTAACCCGGGGACGATAGGTCCCCATCCCTGGTTTAGAAATCCCTCCGTATCTCTACAACTCCAACCACCTAGAGACGAAAATAAATATGCCCCGGATCAAAACCCCCCCGCACGGTGTGGAAACCCCAGCCCGACCGGCTGATCGCTTATTGGCTGAGGCTCAAAAATAAAGCCAGCGCCACCCGGGGATGGTAAGACCCCATATCCGGTTCGGAAATCTCTCCATACATGTACAACTCCAACAACGTGGGGACGAAATCCGAGATCCTCCGGGTCGACAGCGTCGCGCACGGTGTGGAAACCCCAGCCACATCGACCGATCGCTGATTGGCTGGGACTCGTATACAAAGCCAGAGCCACCCGGGGACGACAGAGTATCATCTCCGGATCGGAAGTCTCGTAATGCATCCACAACCCCCCACCTGGGGACGATAGGTCCCCATCCCGGGTTTGGAAATCGCTCCACGTGTCTACAACTCGACCACCCGGGCACGAAAACAATGATGCCCCGGGTCAAAACCGCCCGGCACGATGTGGAAACCTCAGCTCGACCGGCGGATCGCTGATTGGCTGGGGCTCGAAAGTAAAGCCAGCGCCACCCGGGGACGACAGGGTTCCATCCCCGGTTCGGAAATCCCTCCATACATCTACAACTCCAATAACGCGGGGACGAAAACCAAGGTCCCCCGGGTCGACACCGCCGCGCACGGTGCGGAAGCCCCAGCCACGCCGGCCGATCGCTGATTGGCTGGGGTATCTTTGAGGGTGTGCCGCACGTGGGGAGGATAAGGTCCTATCGCCAGAAAATTATTCCTTCCATATATTACCACTCGGACAAATCGGGCATGGAATATGTGAGCCCTAGGGTCAATACCGCCCCGTACGGTATTGAAATCTCAACCCCGCTGGCTCCATCACTGGGTGGCTGAGGTTCGTGGAGTCAGCTCTACCCAGGGAGGGTAAAGTGTCATCCTCGGACCATGAACATGTCCGCACATCTACAAATCCGACAACACGGGGATTAAAACGGTGATCCCCATAGTCGATACCGCCTTTCGCGGTGTGGAAACCCAAATACCACTGGCTCGTACATTGCTGATTGGCTTTGTGGACTGAGGTTCGTGAAGCCAGCGGCCCTCACCAATGGGAGCAAGGAGGTTCAACAAGTTCATTAAACCCGATTTGATAGACCTATTTGTTTTTGGAGTGGTTGTCATTCCACATGGATCACCATCTACAACCTTAGCTTGGCGCAGGACAATACGAAAAAATGAGGCGCGCGAAGCGCGCCGATTTTTGCGCTTGTATAACATATGTTACATAAAAATAGTAAATGTATGATAGCAACCGTTTATAGACGGACTGTACATCCCGTTGGCACGTGACGTATCACACAAAGTATCGCACGGTGCCCCCCCCCCCCCTCTCCGTACGGTCCCTTGCTCGACCCCGACCCCGATCTCCGCCCCTGGCATGCCGTTGGTGTGCTTTTTTTCAGTTTGCAGCGCTTCCAGGGAGGTGCCTGATGGTTTGTTTGGTGGTGCAGTCTCAGTCTTGTATTGTACGACGGTATGTGCGGTCAGCTGTTTTGTTCTCTTCTTAATTTGTCTTTTTTTGTTTTCGGGGTGTCTGTATTCTTGTTTTATTTTTCAGTGTATGTACCCCGTTCCTGCATACGGCATGCTACCGTTTTCAACACTAACTTCAAGTAGTTTGTCGCCAAATACGTGTGTGCGGTTGTTCTACTTAATAAAGGGGTTACATTCACCCTTTGGGACCCAGGTAGTATACACGATAAATATCGCGCAACTAAAAATACCTCGGGGTGCTCCGTCTCCAATAATTTCAACCAAGAAACTTTTGGACGCGAACATCCCTATACGCACGACATCGTTTTCAAGGGCAACCTTGCCAAAATATCGGCTCCCCCCTTGCTTGCTTCAGCAACTACACGTGGCAAGAAAGTGAGGCAATTAGCTTGCAGTCAGTTCGAGTGGCATACACACATATCGGTGCTGTGCGCGTGTTTTTGTTGCGCCTCCGTGGGCGGTGTCTTATTCCACTCGTCGGATAGACCATCTACATATAGACCATCTACAGATAGATAATCTAGATCGTCTAGATCATAACCTGCCGTTTTATGATGTGCTGTGCAAGATCTGTGTCAAGTACACATCCAACCCAGGGACTATGTCCTTTATAGACCTTACAGGCTATACGGCTCCCACCCGGCGAGAAATAACTACAGTAGCAGGTAGACTACACAGGCCAGGCATACACTTTTTCCGCCCTGAAAGCTCTTTCTTCTAGATCATCAAGCAGGAATCGATAATCTGGCGAGGAATTGTGAATTATTCAGACACGCCCCTCCCTACCGCAGTGGTATAGTCCAGGAATATTCTTCTTCTGGCGGATGCTGTACGTGTAGCAATCGCCGTTTCGTTTCATGTGAAGTCCCAAAAGGGGTTCGTGAGAGGAGCGCACGGCGGCGGTGACCACTGGAAGCGAGCGTTAGGTGGGGTGACGATATCGTGCTAGCGTGTGAAGATATTTTACGGGCGGTTGCGTTCGGCAAGAAGGAGAGGCAACTAAGACCAAGGGGGGAGGGCGGTCGACTTTACTACTGTTGTAGTCCTTCTCGGCCTCTTTCGTGGCGCAAGAGGGGAGGGGGGCGTGTGTGACGGAGTTCAGTTTTTTTTTGTAGGGTTAAGCTTGCCGGCGGTAAGCGTGGCGGGGTTGTGCGTGAAGCGATGACGTGTGTATCGTTGGTTTGTTTGTTGGTTGGTCAATTAGTTGGCTGGTCGGTCGGTTGTTTGGTCGGTCGATCGTTTGATTTGTTGATCGGGTTAGCCTATCCTTTGAGATTGCTTTTTCGGCAAGGATTCCAAACGGACAATTGTCATCGAAGTTACAATTGTCATCGAAGTTGCGATGGTATTGCGAAAACAAACTCAGAAGCCTGCGTTCGGGACACCAACGTTCTTTTGTTTTGTTTTGTTGCGGATAACTGTTGTGATAAGGCTACGAAAACGACCATCACACAACCGTTTGGGTATACCCTATTCATTCTTGACGGAGTTGGGTTTTTTTTCCGTACGTGGTTTTCCCTTGCCGGAAAACTGAAACCGACCTCTTCTGCAAAAAAAGAAGGGGGAGTTCATTCCTGGTCTCCTCAGCTCTACTCGTAGCACGCTCACCACGACCGACAGCACCATCCGACATATATTGAAGACAACAGTACTCCTACCCTATCCCAAGGAAGGATGTTGCTCAACGCCGACAGCGTCTTAGCTTCGAAGGATTGCACCAGTGGTGCGAAACACCTGGTACCTACCGTATCACACGGATGGGTGATAAAATAACACCCCCCCCCCCCTTCTGGCACGATTTTCCGTGCAGGTTTTCTCCACGGCAATGGGGGGGGGGGGGGCACACAGAACGAAAATTGTGGTTTTGAGGTGATCTCGCCGAGATCGTTCCGCTGTCGTATTCGTTTGCTTGGCGTCGGAACTCACCCGGTTGTCGAGGAAC
Source organism: Saccharina japonica (assembly GCA_008828725.1). Lineage (NCBI taxonomy): Eukaryota > Phaeophyceae > Laminariales > Laminariaceae > Saccharina > Saccharina japonica. The sequence continues at coordinate 184,834 of MEHQ01004438.1, forward strand.
CCAAGTTGGAAGTGCATCCATCCGAGGGTGTGTGACATCTTGCGTGTTACATCACATGCATACGGCATCGTGTTGCTTCTTGTTTGACGTTAAAGGTCGGACAGTGTTTACCCGGTGGAGCGGAGGAGAGGTGCACACACAACGAGCGGCTTGGATGACCGTTTTCACTTCCATGTGATGCATATTGTATATCTTGCTAGCGTAGGACTCTCATCGCATGGTGCATATGGCGAAAAGACTCACATAAACCACACAGAAGGCACCCAGTAACCATACACAGCAAACATCGGGATGCAAAAGTTCCAACGTGAAAACACGTAATACCATTTATCCCCGATACTAGAAATCCCATTACCATACGTAGAACGCCCAATCTACATGGCGTCGGTACCTTGATAAACCCACAACCATCACCCCCCCCCTGCTCTGTACACGACACGACGCGACATGACATTATCGACGCTCCAAATGAAACGTGTCGATCTGTGAGAAATACAATTATCTAATATTGAGGTCCTTCCCGCACAATGAACTGGGGGCTAATGCGATATAGCATCGCAATACGATGGTCACCCCAGAAACAACAAAACAGCAAAAAAACATATTCCACGATCTAAAGCCCCATTGCAAATTCTTAAACCTAAATTCCAAACCCGAATCCTCAAACCAAATCAAATGTCCACATTCCAGATCGTATGCCATATATCCAGAGGCAAGCGGAAGATTGAACGAAGAAAATCTGGAGTTTGTGGAGAGGTACTGAATCGTTGGCGTGCTTGAGAGGGGGTAGAGAAGAAGGTCTTCATGTAGGGGGGTTACAGTGAGTGGTTGGTTGCACCGGAAGTGCAGAGGACGCTGGAAAGGGTTGAGATAGAAAGGAAGAGTACCAACAACTAATTGTACGGGCCTCTACTCGTGGGCGTGGGCGAGCAGGGGTCTGTCACTGTCTAGCACTGGGTGGGAGTTTGGCGAGTTGAAATAAGAAAAAACGAATGGAAGTTCCACCTGCAAGAAGAATGCTGCTGCTTCTGAAACAAATGTTGGTCGTTGTGCAGGAGGCTCGTCGTGCTACACTGACTGGCCGCTGCTGCACGTAAATTGCAGTGACAGAGTGATGGTGCAGGGGGAATTGGTGGAAACTTTTGATTGGCGGCGTCTTTGGAGATAGGAATGCACAAGGTGGTGCTGGTAATAGAGGCTGAAGATGGACAAGCGGTGTGGTGGTGCTGGAGGTGGTGGTGCAATTGGATATTGAGAGGTGGCACAAGGTGGTGGGGCTGGAGTTCAAAGGGCTTTGCTGTGTCGGAGCATTGGGTGGGGTGGATAATCCGTGATCGTGAGGTGGTAGGAGAAGATATTACGCAAGGGGAGCAGCAAAACGGCTGGCGGCACAAAGGTAGAACGGCATATTCCCACACGGCACTAATTCGAATCACTTCATTGATACCATATTTTCCAAGAATTAATATGCCGTTCTCGGTACCGCCTTCAGATCAAAATTATACCCTCGTTCATTCAACGTGATTTTAGTAAACCCTTAGTGTTTAATGGTACTCGGTCGTGATGATGGTGATGGTGATGTCCAAAAGGCTCGTCACGACTATGCCGTTTTGTTTAATGCCCACTTGCCGTCGGCTCTACCGTGCACCACCCGACCCCCCTCGGCACCACGACCGTGCCACGCCCGCCCGACTCATCAGCCCTCGGTGACCCCGCCGAAAGAACGGGGCCCGATGCCGATCTCGGCAAGCGGCGGGCGGGGGAAGGCGCCCTCCCGGGGACGGCTCCCTCTCTCTCTCCGGCAACGGGGCGGATCCGCGGGAAGGGAAGGGTTCCCAGCATCTTCGGAGGCCTTTTCCACCCGGGATCCATACCTATATTATCGTTCAATCAACGTGTTTAAAAAAAACAAAAATGCATACCAGTATATAAAGCGCATCAGCGCTGTTGATACCGAATATTTCATTGAAACTCACATTTGAAAGCTGCGTGTGGCTTTTCACTCTACGCATAATATTCATATATATACAGATACCATCACCATACCCATGATTAAATGCTCACAGGAAAAATCCAGTTATTGCAAGTCAATATTCCGGTACGAGGCGAAGCAAAACAACGCTGATCATGGTTGATATTACGAGGTTGTACTTCATTCACGTATCGTACACCTATCGATCATACCCGAATACTTGACAGTTGTATTATACGAATGATTCAGTCCCCCTTATGAATGCCTTTACCAAGTCCTAACCGAGACGTTTCACCAATCAAATATGAAAGGAAGGGTGACACTTAATTTATTGTGCCTTTCAATCAAATCTAACCAAGTAAACAGTAGTGATGAATTAATCGAAACTGTGTTCCCCTTCTTCATGAAAATATCGATACACCGTAGCAGCACCACCAGCGATAACAGCAGTAGTAGTAGAGCTGGACGGCACAGCACGAAGCAGAACACGCCTAACCTGCAACGTATCGTGGGACCTATGCACATCATGCTATCACAATAGCCATGCTAGCCGCGTGTCGCATGGTGCGCATTTCATGCGTTAGCAGCCTGGGCTTCTTGGTGTGGCGGATGCTATAGTTGCCACGCAGACTTAATTTAATCCACCGTCCAAGTTCGTGAGGGGTTGAGAGAGAAGGAACCGACGTACGTCGGTAATTTAGAGAACGACAGTTAAAGAGAAACTGAACACTCAAGCCGTTCCTGATTAAAGTCCGTGTACCCACCGTAATCTATATGGAATAATTATGTACGGCAAAATCAAGGAGGGTCCCGCTTGATGGGTGCTCGGCGCATTGCCTTGCTCGCGAAGAGCGGGGAGTGAAGAGTCAAGGCGCCATAATACAAGGTAGCAGTGGGTAGAGATATTAAAAATGTATATATTATCCTTAGTTTAACTGAGAGCAAGGGGGCCGCGCATCCCCTAAACTCTGTGACCCTCGGAAGCAAGCCACTCACATATTTTTATGCAACCCTATCCGGCGAGTACATAGTTCCGCCGCAATCTCCGTAGACCAATTGCAGTCACACGACCCAAACACTTGGACTAAGACGACAATCACATCATACGTACCAGACATTTGCACGGCTACGACCAACGGCTATTTCCGACACCGGTGATCGTCCAGTTGATGATTATACTAACCACAAAACGTGCTCCGGCATGCCCTCACTCGCAAGAAGAATGGAGTAGCAGCAGCAGGGGGCTAGGGTCAGTCGAGTATCTATACTATTAAATGCTGCTATTCTGTCTGTCTGTAATTGAGCAGCGCTATCCAGAGCGGTTCAGCCCCACCTTGCCCCATGGGTAGGGAGGCTGGGTTCCACAACCCGCAGAACACCGGGTCCCATGCCGCGCTGGGCCGTGGTGTGGCGCAACCCCGACGTAGTTCTGGCAGCCATCTAGTCAACCTACCTGCTGACTTCCAATTTTTGAGTTCCTATTCTGGCCGCTGATAGGTTGCCCAAATCTATCCCAGTGGCTGCTGGCTCTTTCTGGAACATCGGTGCTGAAAAGAGCCACCGAGGTCACGCCAAAACCGGGGAGGATAGGCTCCCATCCCCGGATCAGAAACCCCTCCAAATCTCTACAACTCCGACAAACTGGGGACAAAAACGGCGATTTCACGGTTCGACACTGCCCCGCACGGTATGGAAACCCCACCCCCATCAGTTGGTCGCTGATTGGCTGAGGCTCACGGAGCCAGCCGCACCCGGGGATGATATGATTCCATCCCCGGGTCACAAATCCTTCGATGCATCTACAACTCCAACGACCCGGGGACGCAAACGGACATTCCCCGGGTCGATACCGCCCCACCAGGTGTGGAAACCCCAATACCACGGGGTATTCTACGGTTTCCTGGCCCTCATAGAGCCGGCGTGCGGTGAAAGTTGTCCCTCGGGGCAACGTCGAAGTCCCGCCGCACCCGGGGAGGATAACGTCCCATCCCCGGATCAGAAATCCTTGCGGACATCTACAACTCCAACGACCCTCTAGGACGAAAACAGACACCCCCTGGGTCGATACCGCCCCACATGGTGGTTCTAATTGTTCGCTTCAGAGTGGTACATGACAGCACACGGTTAATGCGAGTACTACGTACCACACCAGGAAATAAAATACTATGGGCAACGCAAAGCTAGCGTCACGGGCGGAGCCGTGGCTGTACCGCTAGTCTTACTAAAACGAAGAAAACAAACGAGTCAATGCCCGCTATTTCGCCGGGTAAAAACAAGAAAGGGAACAAACTAAAGTCGTATGGGTTTTAGTTTACTCGGTTTACTGCTTAGCAGCAAAACAAAAGCGACCATGAAAATATAAAACACTGCCCAGGTGGGATTCCAAGCCTAGCCTTGCCTTCACGGAATCGAGCGTTCCTACCAGCCGACCCAAACTAAAAAGTATCTGCTGCCTCCGGGAGGTCAACATTTGTAAATACGTTTCGATGGACATCACCACATCTCCGTACATCAGCCAGCCCCTTACGCAAGCCCCAATAAATAATCGCTCGAATTCCTAGCTATAGTATACAGTAGTGATATGATCAGGCAGTCTACGGTAGTACTATTCTTGCTGCCGAGGTAGACCAAACAAAATCCAATGCTGCTGTTACAACCTGGTACTTGCAACGGCCTTCCGTGCTACTGCCGGGTCAACTGAAATACGTGCGCATGCTACTACTGCTTCTTGGTCAGATAGTGCCTGCTGTGTGCTGCTCCTGCGATAGCCGCAAAACAGACGTTTGTGCCACTCCTGTGTGCATTTTAAAGTCATCACCCACGATGCATTTGCGGCTGTACACCAGGGCATAAAATGGCGTCCGGCTCATGGTGCGGTCTCGTACCGCCGGACGCCGTTTTTTGTTCACCATATACACGTCAATATACTCAAAATGTGCGTCTAACCCGCTCGGTTTAGCTAAAATGAGGCCTGCTTCGCCCTCAGGCAGAGGAAAACGGCAACAACAGTGTAAAACGCATTCCCCAAAGGAAGTAAAGTATTCTATGCCACAAGAGGAAACCAGACCCAAATAAAGCATCTTAAGACGAAATCAGCACAAAAAAAAGTATTTTAAAACTAAATCGCTTGATGAGAAAAGTGGGCCAAAACAAAATTCGCCTGCCGCGAAAACAACACCAAAATTTTGTTTTTCGCCTGCAGCAAAAAAGGACCCGCACATGTTTTTTGTTTTGTTTCGTATTTGAGGGTGAAAAACGGTGCGGAACAGAAAACTCGTGGTGCGGCAAGCCGCATCATGCCTTCGGCACGTAGTGAAACAAGCGGGATTTACGACAAAAAGGTACGCCAGCGCAACATTTCACCACCTATTTTACGCCCTGCTGTACACTGCCGCAGCTCGTCGACCCAACACCACTACGTCCACACAAATGACACAACAATACCAGTTGGTAGTGTGGACGCCGCTGCTAGAGGAGGGTTGCCACGAAACGTGGTGTCCTTCTGTGGTCGGCGCAGTTTCAGCAATAATCTCCGGCGCAACCAAACTCGCACCGGACATCACAGCACGACATTGGCAGACTCGAAGCTGCTCTACCCGGCGTGTTGAAAGCCCCCACACCGCTCGGTTAAAACTCGACGTGGTCCGTCTCGGCATGACCAGGGAGGCGAGGTTTTTGTTTTAGTCCTACGGCTACAGCCACACATATCAATGGGTGTAGTCCTTCCCCCTCACCCTAGATGTCCGGGTAGCCAGAGTGAAACGTGCTGCTATGTAGTGGTTGTTTGGCGAATTTGTCTTCTTAAACCTTGCCCCCCCCCCTCCCTTCCCTCCCCCCCGCCTCCTTTCCAGCAACAAACACAAACCAAAATTGTGGGAGAGATGAGAGGGTCGGGAGTATTCCTGAGACGGGGGGGGGGGGCATGGGCAACTCGTGTGCCCGATGGCGGTTGGTTCATGTGAAGGTCCGAGCTTACCATGAGGCGGGGGGGGGAGAGGGAATAGCCGGTATCGATGAAACAAATGCTTCAATTAATTGTTACATTCGAACAACCAAAACGAGTAGGACGGATCATCTACTACGGTATGGAGGATGCACCGCTATTTTGGTGGGGCTCTTCAATTTCTCTTATAAAAAAGTATAGAGCTCAATAATACGCCCACAGAAATAGGCTTTTTGGCATCAAAGAGGAAAGGTGCGACGCGCGATGAGCGCGTGACCCATGCCTTAAATGTACGAATCTGTCCCGAGAAATATAAAAGCAAACAATTTTGATGGAATATAGTGATTACAAAAAAAGGTTATTTAATATTCGAACAAGGGAAGTGGTAGAGTCGATACCATTATCGCCAAGACGGAAGAACGATTATTACAAAAAAGTAGGTCGTACGGAAATGTGTTGGTACGTGCAGAAGTATTGCGGGGGGCGATAGTAAATAGGACCTACGGCACAAACAAAAACCTATATATTTTCCCTATTTTTACTAACGAAATTTGTTCCTATTTAATACGGCGCTCCGTAATAGCACTGGGAGTATTCAGCTCTGTCTAATATTGAGGAGAAATCGCTACCACCGCAGCACGTGTCCTCCATCGATGCCATAAGGGTGGCAGGCGTTTGTATTGTAGTTGGCGTTATTGTTGTCTACTGCTGACTGCAATGTACGCGTGCTTACGTATATACAGGGGGGGGGGGGGGTGTACTCATGTTGTGCACGGCCGTAGTCATATGACCATAGACCCTCGCATCCCTACAATGCCGGGACGGAGCGCGTTGGGTTTTCACCAACCAGGCAGACATTGCTTGCACCAAGCGCGAAACGCCGTGGGGTATTGGGCGAGTCGCATGGAGGGTGAGCTGCATCCTGCTAAGAACCGCCTCTGAGGCGGACTTGCATATGGACGACAGCTTCAATGAGTTAATTTAATTTCTGGTGTGGCCGCTTCCGGAGACAGCAATGGGTTTTACTATGTAACTGCCTCGCGGATGCCTTACCATATTAACACTACGTGATACGACCATTCCCCTTGTGCGGAGCAAAGGTTCTCCACCCCGCACAAATGGTCTACTCGACCGCCAGCTTTGGTGACCGCCAAAAAAAATAACAAAAAAAAAGGGCACCCTGGTTGTCTAGCTCACGCAGCGAGTGGCGTGTTTTACAGCGTCGTTGCCAACCGACGCCAACCCAACCTATAAATATATCATATATTTATATAGGCGGGGGGGGGGGGCGTACTCATTTGTTGCTTGCCTAAGGCCGTCGTCGTATGACCATAGGCGGGGGTGGCTGCGCCCGTACAACCTCATTTGAGGATTTTAGTCAACCGGAGGGGGGGGGGGGGGGGGGGGGGGGGGGGCGTACTCTTTTTTTTTCTTCCGCACAAAAACAAATTACGGGAACTATTCGAGGCAACTACACCAGCACCTCAAACCAAATACGAAACGTCGTGGCGATGGTAGCATCAAATCGCACCACAGCACAGCATCATAAAACAGCCCTCCACTGTCCCCTCCCGCTTTCAATGCCTTCAAACACGGAAAATTGATCCGAGAACAAACGTAAATACTATCAGATTAAATGGCCCACCCCTGTGTTTGACTCTTAACAGACCGGGAAATATATTGTAGCAAAAAACAAACAAAATGCTTCCAACAATAGCGAGGACAAAATCTCCGAGTTTGCTTCCGCTCCCGCCCCTCCGCTGAATCACGCCTCCTCCGCACTCAGTCCGCCACGGTGTCCTGGTTGTCCGACAGGAAATGCGCTTGAGATTTTGCGCGTGCCAGGTAGCCGCGGATGACGGCCTGGACCCTGACCACGCCGCGCCTAGACTGGGCCTTCTCCTGAACCTCCCGCGCTTTTTCTCGCCACTCCTTTTATGTTTTGAGGCGCGGTGAGAAGGGGGAGGTGTACGTCATATTCATGCATGACCGTAGTTACATGACCATAGACGGTGTCGCACCCATACAATGCCAGGGCAGAGTACGTTGGATTTTTACCAACCAGGCGGGGCGTGTCATTGTTTTGGAGGTTGCCAACTTTTGTTTCCGTCTTGTTTCGTTTTCGCTTCAATGGTCAGAGCGTGTTGTCAAGTTTTGTTTATTTAACCCCCCGATCAATTGGTAGGTAATTCGGTAGGTAATTCGGTAGGCCGTTCGGTACGAATTTATGTGGGTCGGTCGCGCGTGCGTATGTTACGCCCGTAGGCAGCATCGCAGATGTGGCAGTCGGGTTTCGGGACCGTTAAACGTGATAGCGTTTGGGAGACTGGAAGAGTTACCGGGGGGTGGGGGACGGGACAAGACGAGCAGGGGCGGGGGCGAGAGTGGCGCAGGGTGTTTGATGGGTGTTTGTTGAACCGTTGCGTAGGAAGCTTCGGAGATCCAAAGCCCTAGACGTCTGTGTCTAGTATAGCACCCTACGCAATATACAGTGCCGGTCATTGTTAAATAGAAACATATCCGTGGCTCCTATGCATTCGGCTAAGCATTGTGGGGATTTCACCCCCAGGTTTGACGCACTGAGCGTGGCGATGTTAACCCGTGAGGGTGAGCTGTGAGCTCAAGGCCATGTTTGGGAAATTGTGTGTAGAGTATCAGCAATGGTAGAGCCACCAAATAATCTGCTTTATCCGATGGCACTGCCGTACCGAACAAAAAACAAACGACCCCTTCGCAGCCCAAGACGAAAAAACTCATGCAAAACTAGATACTCTGACACGTACCTTGTGTGCTCTATTTAATATATACCTGGTAATCGACAACCTACACTACCCACCCCCTCTTCCCTCCCACCCCCCCGCCATCAATCCACCCTTGTGAATACAATCAAATGCACGAAAATCGATAGGAGCCCGCCGTACCTTTATTGCCCCCCCCTCTCCAATGCTTTCGTCGCTATCATCCCTACGTAAGTCCACCTCACAATCGGTTCTTAGTAGGATGCAGCTCACCCTTTAGACGAGCTAACCCTTCACACGACTTGCCGAACTCCTCACAGCGCTTCACGCTTGGCGCAAGAACACATATGTCCCGTCGGTGAAAACCCGATGAGCCCCATCTCGGCAATCCAGGGATGCGAGGGTCTATGTTCATAGAACTACGTCCACACATGGCACGAGCACACTGCCTCCCCAACTCCCCGCCTCTCGGCGTCCCACTCCCGCCCTTCACGCATGTACCGCTATGAATTTTACAACAAACGAAGAGGAACTCCACCCCACCTTGATCGAGTTCGCCGAGACAGATCCGGCGGAAGCCCTACGGCGTTGGTTGTCGAGACGCAGCTGCGACAAGCCCTTCTTATTGGCGTCGAGCAGCCCTGCCTGGCGTTTACAGAAGCTGGATTCCAGGTGGTCGCTGGTTGGCATATTGCTCTCGTCGGCGTTTCGCGCGTGCTTGTGCTGCAAAACGTGCCTTGTAAGCCGCTCAATACTCTCCCTGCTCGTGAAAAGCAAACGGCGGGGGCTCAAGTCGTTCAGGGGCGAAGCGAATAGCTTAGAGAAAGATAAGGGGCGCTCGCGTTGCGGGAACCAATCATTCGGCTGGCTCGTTTTTACCCCTCTCTCATATAATAATTTTCTCGCTACGCCCCTCTGCCTTTTTATCTCTCTGTGTTTCTGACTGTATTTCTCCGTCCGTCTCTGTCTCTGTCGCCCCGTGCCCCCGACACCCCCGCCCACCCTCTCTCTCCATTTCTTTGTATATTTATGTACCCCTCCTCTATTTTTCCCTTACCCCCCTCGCCTCCATCCCTCTCCTAGCTCCAGCCCACCTCATTTCCTCGAACTCGTTTAGCAACGCCGCATGAGCGTCCACGGGCCTGTTGATGGAGCTCTGTTCGGGCTCCACCGCTGTTGCCCCCTAGAAATCAAGAACAAAAGCAAGAACAAAAAAACCAGCAGCATCACAACACTTAGCAACATCAACAACGCTACCACCAACACCAACACCAGCAGTAGCCTAACACCAGAACATATCACCACCGCCACCCACAACCTCGCCCCCACCCCCAGGATCACCACTATCGCTACCACTACAGCTACGACTACCACCACCACTACTACCACCACGAAGAGCATACTTACATCCTCGTCGCAGAAGACGTCTGTCGCGGCCGCCCCGAGCCACCCCTTGAGTATGATGTGCGAGCGCTTACGGATTCCAGGAGAAATTCTCCGAAACGACTGCCGACAGGCACGTCATTTAAGCCAAAATAAGTGCGTCAACACGATGCACGAGCAAGAAACGGTAAAGGGGGTGTGAGGTGAATACAACGAAACGATATGCGCAGAAACAAGTGACTATCTTAAGCGATTTGTAACAATACAGTCCCTGTGAGTCAGTGTAGGCCAACCCCAACCTCAAGTACAGTCAAACCGGATTCCCAACAAGATGCAAAGAAGCAAGATACACTAATACTACAATGCCACTACCGTCACCACGAGCACAAACACCGACGCCAACGCCACCACCACCCCTATCCTAACCACTGAGACCAACATCAGCACAAACGCTAACACCACCACCAGTACAGTAGCATTCACAACAAGGCAACCAACGTTAAGATCAAGCCCCACACGATCACTTAAAACAGATATGGTATTCATGCGTAGATAGCAGGAGGGAAAGAGTAGTCGCACCAGAGCGCGCCAATCAACCGCATCGACAAAGTCGAATGGTGCATGGAACCAGGAAGGCCAGCAACTGCATCAGGCATTCGCCAAAGCAAGTAATCAAGGGAGCAAGCCAAGCAAAACAGGCAGAGGGCAAACAAAAAAACAACGACCCGACACAAAATAACACCAAGCAAGCTAATAACAAAATCAGCAAAATCATCATACCCACGAAAAATAACACATTGGCGAACTACTGCAGCAGCTGACATGCTCGTAGATCTACGTAATATACACATATAAACAACTATACATTTACGTAAACCAGGGTCGGTCGTTAGTTATGAGTGGACCGTAAGACAGCTCTTCATCGTGACAAACGGCCCAACTTTCGATTGACATTTTCGAAATAGCTTTTTGTTTTTTTATTTTTTGCTGGCAGCATCACGGCGACAACGCACGGCAGAGCATGGCCGGCATTTGAACAGCAGCAGCGGCTCGCCTCCAACTGCTTTGCCGGAGACACATCGTCATACAGGTCATCAGACAGAGCTGATGAAAAAAAAAACAATAGCACACGATCAATTGCTGTGATAGCGCATGCTTATGTAATGTGGCTGCGGGCGCGGGAGCTACGTGCAGCAGCAGCAGCAACGGGCGGAAGCAGTGGGCACTTTGGTGCGCAACCACCATGACTTAGTTGCTCGATGGCCGGCATTTGTACAGCACCACACCAGGGAGAGACACCAGCATAAAGACTATCAAGATAGAAGAGCTCATGACGTATAGCTGCACAACCGGCATTGTGTGGACGTAGAGAGAGACACCATCATACAGACTATCAGGCAGAGCCCATAGCGTACTGCTGCTGCTGTACTGCAGCACAGCAAGCAGCAGAGCTCAATCAGCTTATGCGACGGTAGCTCAGGCTGAAGGAGAGTAACTACGGGGATGGAACTGCTGTATTCCGTGATCATACGAGTGTGCGTTTATTGCTGCGCTGTTGCTGTACAAATCACAGACCACCAGGTGGTGGTAGTGATGTAGCGTTGTTACTTGCCCGGTGAATGGCTTGCTCTGTTTAGCACTTTCCATCTGCGTAAGAGGTACGATTTGTTTCGTTATTATTTTACACGGGAAATCCTCTTTGAAATAATTGTTATTGCTTCAAGAAAATAAACAAGTCGTACCCGTATGTATACAAAGCACGAGTTGCAGGGTACGTATATGCAAGTAGCATACAATACGTACACCGCCCCTATGTAGGAGGGCAGAGTGCCTTCGTTGTCTCTTCGGGTCTGATGAAAAAAACAGGTACAACATTGTCGACTCGTCTATGGACCAGCATACCCTGGTAGACCGCATTATAGGCTGCCGCTCTGTATTGTTTGTTGCTGCTCTGCTACTGCTGAGTTACTGCGTACGGGGGGGGCACAACTTTAATACTGCTGTACTTTTCTTGCGTCGCCCGCATTTGGACGGTTTGCTGTAGGCTAGCGTTTAATATACTGTAAATTTGCAACTCATTGTGGCCCCACTAATCCCCCCATACAACTGCAAGTTTTGGCGGACTAGCCCAAACCCAACTACAAGCAAATCGTATTCGTGCAAGAATATCAACTCCCATCTTACAACCACTCCAAAGCAAAGTCTTGTACTCCGTATATACATGAAAATATGAGTAACGAGTCAATAGCCAGGGATCAACAAGCGTTTTGTTTCGAGCCGGCCTTATTGTTGGAACCTCAAACCCCGAATAACTCGTGGAAAAAATCATAGTTTTGAGTTAATGTTTCGACCATCGACCTCGCCGTTGCTTCTCCGATGCTTACCTCGCAGGCGACTCGCCCGTGCACCGAAAGGGACAGGCTGTAAGTAGGTGTGGCGGCTGTGCCTTGGGTCGTAGCGTAGCCTAGAGGTTTTGCCTTCGAGATTTTAATATTTTTAGTTCGGTACGTTGAAGCCGCTTATAGAGCCTTTCAAGGTGCGGGGTCTAGAAAGCAAAATCCTTGAATCTCAACATCATCTATCTGTACAAATAACTCGTTGGAATCTTGAGTTTTTTTCAGGTTGCAGATTTGAATTGGGAATTCGAGGTCAAAAGGACGCAGAAATGAAAAAGTGCGGTTGTCTCAACCTTCTAGGAAGAGCGTGCGAGCAAAACATGCCGTAGGTAGTAGCATGATGCAGCGCGTGTCATGCACTGGTCCTTGCGTTGCAGCTCGGACGTAGCCTCTACTTCAGTATTCCGGGCTTCTTGTGTGGCCGGTGCCGTGATCGTCCATTGGTTTCGTCATTTTTGGTGATGTGCTTCTGTCGGTCATACTAGCAGTAGTGTTGTATATATCGTACCGGTACACACGAAAATGATTATTTGCAGTTTCATTTTTCGCATTTCGACGGGCTAGTTCCTCTACTTTTCGTTTTGATTCGCAAGCAATTCAGTCGTATTTCATGATTTTGGGTACCCTTTACGTGGTCACCGGTCACCGGGTATCAATACAAATAGTGAATGACGATTACCAGATATGTACAATAGGAGTGTTCCCACACTTAACATTGAGTGCTCGCACAAGTTCGAATCGGGACTACGAGTAGCGCTGTGGAGGTAGTTCTAGAGACCAGTCGCAGCATGCATCGCGAGCACGAGAAAGTGGGTACAGTACCACGTTGCATCTTGGAATCATGGAGAGCTACCGTACAAGTAAAAACAGGTTGACTGTTGATACAAAGCTGTTATACAGATATATAATATATGTGCAACAACAAGGAGTAAGTACCAGTGTATATTATGTACCTTTCTAATATAAATATATGTATATAAAACAATCTACGACCAATCCTAGGCCATGCATTGGCAATACTGTTTTTACCGTGTCGGCCTCAGTATCGGAATCTCGACACGTCAATATCTCGAGCTTTTTTCAAAAATCTTCGGGCGCTCTCTTCGAGGATCGGCTTCAACGACCCTCGCACTTCGTCCCCTCTGCTTACGTCGCCGTGAAAACGTGCGGGAGCTAAGAAAGACAAGCGAGAGGTAGGCACGGTCTTGGATTTTGGGTGGCATGCTCGAGCATTTATTATAACCTTGACACGAAGAGTAGCAGTACGCAAATACAAAGAAAGGGGTAACGTTTTAAAATAATTGCAGCAGTAAGAATACCATTTTGTCATCCCCTTGTATCGTCTGCTTCGGGGGAGTCGTTGTCCCTGTTGCTGCGCGGTCCATCCTCGAGTGAGTGCCTACGGTAGGTGCACTTCACATTTCACAGTTTTACTGTGGCGAGAGGATCGACTTCAACGCCCCTCGCCCTGTGTACTCCGTTTAATGCCTCCCCGTGAACTGAGCGCGTGAGAGATGTCGAGTGTTTTCGTTAAACTTGCCGCTCCCAAAAGGGCAGGTTGCTGCAATATAACGAGATTGGTGTCCTCTAAAGACTCGATTTTTATCTTGAAAAGTTTAAGGTACATCGAGTACCACACCCAGTTATACTAGCATCATACATAAACACATATTTTCCTCGGATGAACTATTCCATTTCCTTTCTTATGTCGTTCTTCTCTCTGCAAATAACCCACCTTCCCCTGAGTTTGTTTTCATAGTCCGTACAGCAAGTTGCTGCGGTGTGCGGCTTTTTTTTCGAGTTTTTCTACCTGTGGGTTCTCCCGATCGAACGTACCAGGTATGCACGAATGAGCATGTTCGTACGAGTACGTACAACTTCAGAAACGGGTACAGCAGCAAGCTCGCGCGTTGTACGAGTACGAGCACACACTATACTTCAAGTTTATGTAGGATTAACGAGTACGCACGCTCTACTATGCAGGGCTGCTGTTCTGTGCCTCTCTACGTATTATTATATTATATTTTTCAAGTATCATCTTGCTATTCTTTTTCTGGGCTTTGTGTGAGATTTGATTTCGAATCTTACAACATCCGGATGTTGGACTTTTAAGGAGAAAGATATCCCACTTTTGAAGTTGGGTGCATTTTTTTTCTTGTTGGTTTTCGAATGTTGCGCCTGGATCTACGATGTTTAATGCATGGACTATGATAATGTATGGATGAACGAGCACGTAAGTATCACTACTTCGTACGAGTACGTACAGCTTCAGAAACAGGTACAGCAGTAAGCTCGAGCGTTGTACGAGTACGAGAACATACTGTACTTTGAGCATGTAGGAGTACGAGTACGCACGCTCCACTATACAGGGCTGATGTTCTGTGCCTCTCTAAATATTAAGGTATTGTAGTTTTCGAGCATCAGCTTGCTTTTCTTGCGTTTTGTTTGAGAATTGTGTTCGAATCTTAAAACACCCGGATGTTGGACTTTCAATGTGAAAGGTATTCAACTTTTTACATTGAAGTTGGGTGCATGTCCGAATCTTGAGCCTGGATCTAGGATACTTATTGTAAAAATAATTGATGTTTGCGGTTGATTGCTAGAACGCGTCGAGTGTATGATATTGTATTGATGAACGAGCATATATACTACTACTTCGCAAAAGCACGTACAGCTTCAGAAACAGGTACAGCAGTAAGCTCGAGCGTTGTACGAGTACGAGTGCATGCCGTACTTCGAGTATGTGGGCGTATGAGCACGCACGCTCTACTGTGCAGGGCTGATGTTCTGTGCCTCTCTAAATATTATGGCAGGATATTTTTCGAGTACCAGCTTGCTTTTCCTGGGTTTTGTTTGAGAATTATTTTCGATTTTTTCAACATCCGGATGTTGTATTTCTACAGTAATGTGAAGGTATCCTACTTTTTACATTCAAGTTAGGTGCATTTATTTACTACGTGCACAAGTGAGTATACGCATGAAACATGTACGAACACGAGGCTACTTATAGCAGCTACAGCTGCAGCCCGAACACGAGCACGTATATCTTTTTATTTTCAAAGTTACAATCATTGCGTTTAATGGCTATTTTTCGCGCCAATACCTCTTTCGTTTCGCCTCGAATTGTAGCAGGTGCATCATGGTTTTTACACTGCTGATGATGTACTTGTTTTGTGCTTTTCATATGCGCTGACTTTCAATTGATAAAACCTTGTTTTCGCCAGACGCGTGCTACGGTGGTAGAGGTGCACCTGCATACAGGCCATTTTTTTGTCACATGAGGAGCTCTATACCTCACCCAAAGACTGGTTCTAGATGGAAAGGAAAGGAAAGTGCTACCCGATGGGCAATCCCGTCACCTAACCAAACCATGAAAGCTATTTATTGCAGCATAACAAAATTCCGAAGATATCGGGTCAGGAAGTCCCGTCGTTCAGAAACAGTTCAGCCAAAAAGTGCCATCTCTATCGTAGCAAGCACCGCCAGCGTGTTGTAACTATGCCGGCTTTCTTTGTTGTGAACCTTCTTCTCCTGATAAATCGTAAGTTTTGGATGGAACTCTTTTGGCACACTCCTTTCAATTCTTATTGATTTTTTTGTCAGATGGAACAATCCCAACTCCTTCCCTGTCCTACCCATGCGAAGCCCTTGTGTTTTGTGATATGCTGCCAGTAGTACTGCGTATTTGGTACAGGGACACACTATGGTATGGTACCAGGGTCGCTTGCATTTTTTTTCGGATCTCGACAGTCTGAACCTGTTATAAATTGTGACGATCCACGTAAGATAATTATTTTGGGTATTGCGTATATACCCCTTTGCGTCATTTCCAGGCACAAGGTTCGATTCGGGGCTGGTGCGGTGACTGTTTTGAGACAAGCCACACACAACTTACATCGCGAGCACGATAACGTACGTATGATACTCGATCTCGTTTTTACAGAATCGACAAGTCATTAAATCCTGCTCTCCAATCCCAGCCTGCTAAACTAAGATTAACCGAGCGAATTCAACCCTTAGCATTACTTTACTGTGATATTTATTTCCATGAATATGTATCCTATGTATGTCTGTACATTGACATACTTACTTGTGTCTACTGAGGAATTGCTCATCCCTGCACTCTGAGAGCTCCCACTTCGACACCGCCTCCTGTCATTACTTTCTCACCGCGTTGAATTCTCTCTATGGTTCCCTATATACGTTGTTGGCGAGAGGCGTCTTCCTCTTTCAGTTTTGGGTTCGCGTCTTCCTCTTTCAGTTTTGGGTTCGTGCGTGTGTCCAGAGAGCACGGCAGCGCGGGCGAGCCCGGCGCCATCGCGGGTATCGGAGGGCGCTGGCCAGTAGAGGGGGGGGCGGAAGGAGCACGGCCGCCTTTTTCGAGGCTAGGCGTGCTGTGCCCATCGAGATACGAGGAACGCATGAAGGTGCTTCGTCTGCGTTGCTGCTGCAATATGTCCGAAAATATAAGTTTTTTTTTTACGTAAAATAAAATTGAAGCGGTGCTTATTTATCGGAACACATATGATATAAAGAGAATGCCCGGCGGTTTGAACACCATCATGTTGGAGCGGGCAAACGAGGGCCACGGTGAGCACCGGGCTTCACGCGAGGCAGGCCACGGGGCTGATTGGGGCAGAGAGGCAGTAGAGCTCGACCCGGACCGAATCGATGGCGAGGTGATCGCGGACGGGCGGGGAGTGTCAAGGCTGACAACACGCCAACGGCGTCTCAATTTTTTTTTTTATGCGGCGCAATCGGCCTGATGTTTTTTTTCCAATTTTGTTTTTCATGATTTTTTCATGATTTTTTATAATATAATTATTTTATTTAATATTTTAATAATACGTCAGCTGTGAGTACGACCAATTGATTTTCATTTCTTTCCGACCGTTTTTGATTTTCGCTCCTGCCGTTTAGTTCGAGTTCGAGTACGAGACGAGTATGAGCACGAGTACTCCTATATACGTACGTACGTACGTTCGTACGTACGTGAACATGTGTACGTCTTTCTCAGTTTTGTTGATTTCCTGTTTTTCGTACTTCACAACGCGACGAACGTGCTGTGCTTTCTCTTTCATACATACATACAAAATAGGAAGAACTACCACCACCCACCGTTGTTGTTGTCGTACCACACATACTCACGAAAAAGGCACAAACCACACACACCACAGCAGGCAGCGCAGCGCCGTGCTGTGAGCCGAGTGGCTGTGCTTTCTCTTTCGAACATACAGCTTTGTTGTCCTGAAGCATGGGGCTAATAATGTGCATGTCGAGCATGTTTTGCATGCATGTCAAGTCCGCCGTTTCTTCGCTGTACACCATGAACCTCTTGGCATTTTCAAGTCGGTGCTTGCTTGCACTACAGCATGGGCCACTTCGGCCCCTTTCCTTGCGCGAGCGTAGCGGGCGGCGTCAGCCGCCCGCGGAGCGGAACCCTTGTATGTATGTACGTACCAGGTATACACCAGCTGTGCATGTAGGATGCATTTTGAATTTACGTGCTATCATGTCGAATCTGACATTTCGATCTCCCGCCCTGCCCTACCCGAAACCTGAAGCATGGGTGCCGGCGAAGCACCCCCCTGTACCTACTGTAGTATATTTAACAAACATACATACCCCGACCCGCCACACAGACGAATAGACCCCCTGACACCACTATCTCACCTTTTCCCTCTCCCGCTCGGACATGATACCTTCCCATTTCACCAGGGCAGCGGCGCGGTTCATCACCGTCTGCGCATTCGCCCCGCTCACCGCCTGCACGGCGGCAGCGGCAGCAAGGGCAGTAGTAGCGGTAGCAAGGGCAGTAGCGGTAGCAACATAAGCGCCAGCAACACCACTATCAGCACCCACACAATCACCAGTGCCGCGTTGGCAGCAGCAGCAGCAGCAGCAGCGGCAGTAGTGGCAACAAACAAAGTAAGACATAAAACAAAGGTGAAGTGTACATATACATATATAATTTCATGTTGGTTCAACCCTCAAGCTCCCACGGTAAATAATTTTAATTCCGGGCCGGCCTCAGTATCGGAATCTCGGCACCTCAATATCTCGAGTTTTTTTTCTTTTCTTCGAGCGCTCTCTTCGAGGATCGGCTCCGACGCCCCTCGCCGTTCGTGCCCCCCGCTTACCTCGCCGCGAACGCGTGCGGGGGGAGAGAGAGAGAAGCGAGAAGTAGGCACATTCTTGGATCTTGGGAGGCGAGTAAGAGCATTATTATCATTTTGATCTACTACTACTGCTGTACACCACTCACTCCTGCTGTACGAGTAGTACCCAACACAGCAGTGTCGACAGCATCGACAGCAAGCAGGCTCGAATACCTCCTTGCCCAAGGACCAAGGCCACACCGCATACAAACGAAAAAAAATCCTCGAATAAATGATTTGTATTCCATTTATTTTATGTCGTGCTGCATCTTAAAAATACAATAAATAATATGCACTTACTTGGTCTGTTTTCATAGTCAACACACAAGTTGCTGTAGTGTGCGGCTTTTCTTTTTCTGGATTTTTCAAAAATACGGCAGCTAAGTAGCTGTGATTTTTCCACCCGATCGAATGTAGCACGTAAATAATGTACCAGGTAAATGGGATGATAATGTAGCAGGTGTGTTCGTACGAATACATACATACGTACAGCTTCAGAAACAGACATACACCGTAACAGCAGTAAGCTCGATCGAGCTTTGTAGAGTACGCACACGCCCTGCTATGTGCAGGGCTAAGTACATTACTGTTCTGTGCCTCTCTCATCACGGTGTGCACACTCTGAGCTACTATGTTTTGTGGTTTCCATGCGCATATTGCAACTACTACTGCTCTGCTGTACTACGAGCTGTGCCAGCCATGAAACGATCCAAGTGTCGGAATGGCGATGCTCCCTTCAATTTTACCAGTTTAGACTTGAGTTTTCGACACGGGGTAGTAGCTCAAGCACTCGTCGACACATTGACCTTCGACCCTACGAGTACAATTTTTTTTTTCTCAAGATCTACGCGTATATGACCGTTCCAACAACCCGAAAAAATACAAAATCGACCAAAACTACTGTAGTTAAATGAATAAATAAATACAAAAGCAGGGCAGACAGTGAATGCCTTTGAACGTGCGATTAAAAAATCCGGGGTTAAAACCCAGTCCAAAATTCTCAAGATTGAGCGGGGCATCGCAGAAATGCCATTTGTTCTTGACTACTTGATGTGTGAAATCGGTTTTGATATTAAGTCTTGATGGGCGGCGAATTTGGCTACGAGACTTTCATCGATCTTCTCCTTGTGTCTTCAGCACTGTCTCCACACTAATTTTCGTTTTTATTGAAAATTACGAGTTTCATTCATACGAATTTTCATTTTGTGTCGAAAAAAATTGGTGTTTTTGAGTTTTCGCGGATATCTCGGCGAGATCGAGTCGGGAAAAACAGAAGTATATTTTTTTTCATCACGAGTATTATACGTGTTTTCTTTTTTGCATAAGCAGTGGTACGTACGGTTAGTGTCCCCAATATATGTAGCCTGGTTTGCAGTGGTTCACGAGGTACGACTTTAGGAAGCTTCTCCGTTTTATGGTTGGCCCAGCTCGTATGCTTGATTCTTTGTTGTGGATTTATCTCCTGATAAATTATGAATTCCGGATAAAACCCTTGGCATTCCTTTCAATTTACATTTATTTTTGTTTGTGTCGGATGGGATAATTCCAACTCCGTCCCTGCCCTACCCGAAGCATGGGTGCCGGCGAATGCCGGCACCCATACGGAGCTCTTGTAATGAATATACAAATGTAGTGCCAGCAATATGTTATCCTGTAACATTATAGACAACATACGCAACAACGAAACAAAACGGCCTACGCGTCCTTTTCCCGTTTTTGCTCCTATCCTGCTGCCCTGCCGACTTTCCATCACAGAGACCGCAGTGCTATTGATATTTGTTCCGTTGGTTGGTGTGCCCGACATTGTTTCGTCGTCATATTAGCGACAAGAAGGCAACAGCATACGATATCGAAAACACGAAGAAACACAAACATAGCCAACACACTTAATGAACACGCAACACACCACGCACACATGAACACGGGTAACATAATGTTTTCTACACAGAAAGCTGTGATCCCAAAACTACAGAGTAACAATAAATATACATACTTAGTATATACTTCGTATATGAAACTGCATATGTTTCTCCTCTTCCGTCTACTCCCCCTCCCCCTCTTCCAACTGCTGCTGCTGCGCTGTGGAAGTTCCACCCAGTTTAATACGAGGCAAATGTAAGTGATTGCTGGCCATGATGGGGACGAGAAGGCAAGAACACAGCAAACAGCAATACCAAACCACTCAGCCACGAACTAACAAAACCATACAACAAAAGCGTGCAATAGCGCCGCTTTTTCCGCTACAGAATTGACAATACAGCAGTACATGTGAGCACACCACATTCTTCACTTCTTCCCCTTCCTTGCCTTGGTGTACCGGTTCGTCAATATGGCGACCAGCAAGTTGAGGTAGACAATCGCCACCAGCAGCATGAATGTCACGAACATCAGCACCGCCACGGTGTGCAGATACCTGTGGATGGTAGGTGGTTGTGATAGATGATAAGTCATCGCCGCGGGGGGAAAAAACGGAATCTGAATTTGTCGAAGTTCATATCGAAATTGAGATTACAGGGTTGAGATTGACGTCGAACATCGATGTTGAAATTGAGGTCTAGGGTTCGCTAACCGAGATCGAAATCGAGCGAGAAAAAATATCGATCGAAATTATAACCAATCGAGGTGTAATCGGTTGACATCGACATCGACAACGGTGACTAACACCATATAACGGTCCTCTAGCGGTCCTTTTAACGTTGTTAGAGTTATATCGGGCAACTCTCTATCGTCCCTCCAACGGCCCTCTAACGGTCATCTAACAGACACAGAGGCGGCGGTGGAAGAACTCACTTTTCTGGGCTGAACGGGACCGCAATATCCCCCATGGACATCAGGAACAGCGTCACCATACTGTCCCAGATGGTTTCGAAGCCGTTGCTTCCTCTTAGGAGGGAGTAAAACGCCAGGGCAAATGCCACCTGGAAATAAGCAAGGGACGGGCGGGTGACGCGCGCGGGGGAGGAAATTAATATTTGCCAAATATTAATATTCCAATACCTGTTTCCGCGCTGAGCCAAGATTAAGAGCAAACCCTGTCTATGCCTTTGTGTGTTCCATATGTACGGTCGCATACACAGCATCTGCAGACAAATCTGCATGCATGCGCAAACTGAACAGCATGACACGTGTGTGTATTTTTTTAATGACGAATGCAGCGAGAGAGGGAAAGTGAGATAGGGTCGGGGGTGGGGAAAGAGGATGAGCTAGACTCACAAGGACTTGTTCCCCGTGACACCAGGCTACGGGTATCAGGGATCCCGTGGGGGTATACCACGCATTTGGGACGCCAAAGTCAGTCCATACCAAGTGTTGGGGGGGGCAGGAGTTAAAGCGAATGTGCATGCGTGCAGTGAGGAGCTACGGGTAGAGTTTCGACCGCATTTCGAAGCGACAGGGGACTTCACACATAGCACCTGAGATAGACCTGTTTTTTTTTTCCAATTCTGCCGATACTTTTGCTGAAAGATCGAAGGCAACAAATCACACGCCATTTGTGTCCAACGGTGCCGTGAGTAAAAATGAAACTTCGCGTTTGCGTCTTTTCGTTTTTCGTGTATTTTTTGTTTAGTATTCACTTTCGAAGGCAGGTTTCGTATGGGGTTCCAAATGACCAATTTTCAATACAATTATTTGCCGAAGGCTATGGAAATCACATTCTAGACAATATATTCAAAACTGATCACGGAGAACAGTGGTAATAGGCTATACGATCATCATGCAACTCGTTTTGGTGAAAAATATTAATTTTTGATGGCGCTGAAAATGTTCCGTTTCTGTTTAGTTGTACGGGTCGCAAGGTGGGATTCCAACACGTGCGCAGACAGACATAGACATACAGACGTGGGACGGCGACAAAAAAAGCAGGTCTATCTCAGATGCGGACCTCTGTAATATATGATACAAGGCTGCCCTTCGTAGTGCGGTTGCCTTGGAATCCCAGGAGTGTCACACGTTAAAAAGGGGGAACACACGCGTTCCTGTGAATTTAACTTTGTGTGAGGTTGGCTGTGGTTGTGTCGCTGCTGTTAGGCTGTCTATGTACTGCGCGGGAGCCTTAGAACCTCAGAGGAAGTGTCGATTGGAATCGTCCACATTGCGTCCAGGATGGCACACACACGCCCACAGAACCGCAGAGTTCGCAGCTGCCGCCAAGGGGAGGCTTTGAAGGGGAGACCTTGAAGTGCGGTCTATGTTGTATCATGGCTACCACAACACGTAAAGAGCTTGGAGGACCTTTTGGTATATATACACAGCAGCACCAGACAGCACAAACAGAAAGGCAAGTTAAATTGCACCGTTATTGGTGTTCCTGGCGGTAGTTTTGCCGTGTAGATAACACTTTGTGGCCGTTACGACGACGGGAGTTTGTTGTATCAAACAAGCGATGTAAAACTCAATATCACCTTTCATCGGTCATGAAACCACTGTACGAACTTAAAGCTTCGAGTCTAAACACGTCTGCCACCACCACCACCACCACAGCTACTACTGCATTCGTCGCACCTCGAAGAGGATGAAGAGGACCGACCAGCTGGCGGTATTAACGATCATCATCCGGATCACCACGATGAATATTCCGGTGGACCTCCACACCGCCATGTGCTCCATCAGCCGGGTGAACAGGAACAGAGTCGCGGGCGCTGTCATCATTCGCCGCACCTGCAAAACCACAAACGAACAAAACAGACATCAGAGATGAACACTGAAACAAAACCAACCAGTCAACGTCACGCAGTCAACCAATACATACTGCACCCCCCCCCTCCCCTTTCCTCCCCCTGCTATATCACTCACGATGTCCGCCGGTAAGTACGTGTGCCCGCCGTCACCGGTAGCGCCATCATTGTCGACTTCCCATTGCATGTCATTCTGCCAGGGCCTGAACACGGGTATCAACGCCAGCACCAGCATGTAGGCCACCACAGAATGGAGGTTCCAGCCCCCCGATAAGTACCTTGGTTCAGGCGGCGCGCGCACCCACAAACGACACAAATAACACAAGCACACACCCATAGACGAGTAAATGTAAGTTTTTAAGTTATTACTGTAGCCTAACGCCTTACTGCAGTTCCTCCTTTTTTATCTTTCCTTTGTTTTATTTCCTGATATGTGTCTGGCTTATGTGTGTCCTGCTGCTTGTTCTCAGTACGCACTAGCCTGGTTTGTTTGCGTGCTGCTCTTTGTGTGTATCAGTACGTTCGATCGTATTGGCTTCTTCGCGTTGTTCGCGATGATTTCCCTCTGGTTTGTATCAGGCATATAGTTTGTGGCCACAGAGCTTGTATATCAGAAGTGGAGAACTAACACGGCCATTAAATGCATGCTGGGTGTCCATAAGTGAAATTGGCGATTCAAAGTGAACATCACACAGAACACGTACATACCCTTCGTTTACTGTAGCTGGCAGCAGTAGAGAGGGGTCGTCCAGCGGCGCCCGTGTACATACGTGCCGGTGGGCAGGCGGAGCACGTACATACCCTTCGTTTACAGTAGTTAGGAGAAGTAAAGAGGAACCGTCCAGCGGCTCTCGCGCACATACGTGCTGGTGGGCAGGCGGAAGTACGGGCGTATGTATTGTATGCGCGCCATATTCCATTCTAGTTTTCTAAGTAATATTTTGACTGTTTAGCTATTGGTCGAGTCTGGTTTCTATCACTACCAACCGTCTCGTCAATACTTTCATGCAAGCTATAATAGAACATACCAGATATCCAAGATCGTTGATCTCCGAAAACTCACCGAGTTATGCTAGGCTCCCACTGAGAAGATATTACGTAGCACGTATAGCTTATTCGGTTTCGTTTGTTCGATCGGTTTTCGTTTCGTTTCGCTTTCACTCTAACTTTCCTTTCGTTTCGTGCCGTTTTGTTTCGTTTCGTTTCGCTTGTTTTCGTTTCGGTGGGTTCCGTTTTGTTCCGTTTCGTTTCGCTTTATGTTTGTCGTTTCGTTTCGTAGTTGCCGGCTGGAAGCAAGGATACATTTATCGCGTAAGATAAAACAGCGACCAAACTTGTCGGGAGGTCAAGGGTAAGGGGGGAAATCACGCAATTTCTGGCAGTGTCGGACAGACGGCCGTTGGCCGCAGCCTTCTTTTCAATAGCTCGTAAACAATGCTGGCGGGGGAGGAAGCGGGGCGGGCATGTGAGTGCGCGAAGAGAAAGGCGGGGTTCGCTGTAGGCGCGAGATCGAAGGCCAACAACAGAAGCAACGGCACCGAGAACCCCACCATCCACAATTACTAACATCAGCACAAACACTAAGAGCAGTACCACGGCTATACTCACAACCACCAACCCCACAACCACTAGCATCACCACGACCACCGACACCGCCAAATAAGCAAAACCACCACCACTTAAGAGTGTTTATTTAGCCATTCCTCACGTTTTGACGCTCTTCGCGGCTCTGAGCTCGCGTCCTTCCTCGACCAGGAGGTTGTACAAGGTCAGGCCCCAGCACAGCACGCGCGTTAGCGTCCCGATTGTTGCCTGCACTCCATCCATAGATTGTTCGGCGGCGGCGGTGACATCAGTTAAGCAGTCTATTCAACCATTGCCAGTTGTTGTGGTGCGCTACCGTTGAGTGCTGGTGTAATTCCTCCCGGGCTCGATATATACACTACTAAAATAAGTATTTGACAAGTGCGTAAATTATTTTAGACAGCTCGTGAATGCAGCACGAAACCATGAAACGAGTAAACAAGAACACAGAAACTATAAATACCAATTTCTGGCTATTAATAGTAAGTCAAGACAAATTACTCAAGCCATACACGGCCACGATGAAACACGAAATCAAAAACAAATCAAGAAAACAAGCTAATGCGCAACAAGAAAACAAGGAAACAACTAAACACGCGAACAAAAACATAGTAGTCTCGAATAATGATTCGTAGGCATGACTGTTGCCTTCGACACAACTCCCCCATGAATCCCTCATCCTCCAAGCAGGCCACAGTATAACAGCCGGTGTTTCTAATTGAGAACTGCCTTTCCGATGAGAATGAAAATCGAAAATCTTGGTTTTTGAATTGTAAGAGATGTACTTCCCTCACAGTCATGTTTTTCACTGTAAACTATTGTCAGTTGTGACACCCGTCGATGACAAAAAAAAAAACGAAATCGGCATCGGCAGTCTCAAGATATCGAAGATCCCAGAAAATCTGGATTTATGGGCGAGGTACCTCGCTCATAAAGGCAAATTCCCTTAAATCCTTGATTTTTCGCACCTGTCAAGGTTGATTTCAATTTGTTTTCGTAGATCGATACTTACCATCGAGGAACATATTTTCTAGGTCTAATTTTGATCGTGAGCGATAAACAACTCTTTAACAATGACAAAGTACTAAAATCGATTTTCATTCTCATCGGAAAGGCAATTCTCAATTAGGAAAATCGGCTGTTATATGATGATCTGCGTGGGAGTTCTGATCGTTGAGGGTCATTCACATAAGGTTGATGAGTAGCCACTACGCATGAGCACAAGCACGAGGATCGCAGTTTGAATGTCCCGGTAAACGATGAAAGCAGCGAGAATACAAGCTCAGTAGTGTCTTTTCGCGTTTCGGCATAGTACACGTCCACTTTTCCTTGATCAAGACGGTGCCAGCATTGTGGGGGAGCACTGTAGTAAACCACCACAATAATCAGGGAGTGTTGCTGAAGGACGGACTGTCAGCTCGTACAACAGCAAACATCTACACGCAGTGTGCTCGGCTTCCCGAGATGGTTGGGCAATAGTTAAGCCCACCCTTATCACCCGTCTTGATTTCTTCGATCCATCTTCTCCCCTTCTTCGTTTCCAGAACATGACAATATCCATCGTCACAAGTGTTCATCACGGTCACTTGGTGCCCCTTCGGGATCTCTTCTCACGAAGACAAGGCCTCGACACGCATCACTCCTGCAATATGCACACCCTTCTCGGCTTGCTCTGCACCCTCTTGGCGATCCGTGCAGCTTCTACAGCTGCCCACACACTTTCCTGCTCCTTTGTCCTCACCCCATCCTACAATCTATTTTCCTTTATCTACTCCGCTGTTCCTGTCCCCCCGATCGCATCCTGAAAGCCACAGGCACCCCCTTTTCCTCCGCATACTCATCACCCATCATCTCCCTCTCCCCCCCGTCACAGCCCCTTCCGCTGCATCCAAGTATAAAAACGCGCGGATCATCCAATCCCCCACCCCTCTTGTCTCCGCCACGTTCCCAAGCAAATGTAGATATCGTCACCCCCCTTTCCCCATTCCTTCCCCCACCCCCTTATCCTCCACCCTCTACACCACCCCCATTCCCCCCAACCGTGTTCGACAAGCGTATGCCGCGCCCCCCGTCACCACCCCCCCCCCGAAGTCATCAATATGCAAGTCCGCCTCACAGGCGGTTCTTAGCAGGATGCAGCTCATCCTCCATGCGACTCACCCAATACCTCACGGCGCTTCGCACTTGGTGCGAGCAATGTCTGCCTGGTTGGTGAAAAACTCAACGTGCTCCGTCCCGGCGTTGTAGGGGTGCGAGGGTCTATGGTCATACGACTACGGCCGTGCATGACATGAGTATACCCTCTTCCCCCCCCGCCCCCCCCTCCTTCTCCCTCTTCCACCCGATCGCCCCTATCACGTTTTAATAACAGATTTCAAAAACAGAAGTACAATGTGCCAGCTGACCTTCGTGCTGTCGTGACTCGAGCCGCCACAGATGATGAAGCCAATGACGAAGGTCACGGACAGGGCAAGGTACCGCCCGAGCTCCCAGACGTAGTACCTGCTTTGTTCAGGAAGGCACCATCCGGATCACGGGGGGATGTAATCTCGAGTTGTGTTGAGTCTTCTGCCTTTCGAGTTTGGCTTTCTTTGGCTGTGTAGTGATAACATTTTTCGCGATTCGAGGTTTGAGACATGTTTTGGCGATAGCTTCCTCTGAGATGGTCTGAAACAAGGTTTCTCTAATGTTTTGTGATATTTCGGAGATGAGTTTATCTGTTAGCGGTGGTGCTGTGTTAGGCTGCTAGGGCCAAGGTTAGGGTTACTCACTGAGCTAGGGTTACTCACTCGCAAGCACGGATGGAACCAGACGCGGTAACCGACACTATGGAACACTACACTTGCGTCGGTAAACACAAGAACCGTACTGAAGTTAGTGTGAGTACTCAAGCACCCTTTATATTTACTGCCAGAGGGGTAGTCCTTACCTGTGCCCGAAGATGGACCACTTGAGGGCGACCACCATCTGGACGGCCTTGACGTCGAACAGCTGCGGGTGCTCCGTACTGAGCAGGATGTTCAGAGGAGAGAGGCTCGGGGGCGCCTGTGAACAGCACAGCAGCAGTAATACGCAAGACACTGTCCTTTCGAGCCACGTTCTTCCACGAGGCAGGGTGTATTTAGCACTACATGAAAACTATGTGCTTTCTTTCGAACAAACGTTGAGCCAGATCTGTCATGCCAGAGTTCGCGGTGCGTATCCCCGGGATGGCGTGGTAACATAGGCGTTAGCGCTGGATGGAGCTGATGGAACTCAGGCAAGTACGGATACCCTTACTTGGATTGGTTGGTTAGAACAAGAATAATATGTCTATCAAACCATGGCGAGAGCAAAAAAAGGCTGAGAGCAACGGACGTGACGGGGTCGAGGTGGTGCTGCGAGCGGGCTGCCTTCTAGGCCATATAGAGCTACTGGGTTTTCTTGCAAGAATAGTATGTCTATCAAACCATGGCGAGGGAAAAAAAGACTGAGAGCAACAGACGTCACGGAGTCGAGGTGGTGCTGCGAGGGGGCTGGCTTCTAGGCCATAGAGCTACTGGGCTATCTTGCTGTGCCCCAACTTTCTATACGTACTGTCTCTTGTCTGGTGTAACAACCGGAAAGAAAGAGTGCTATGTTCTCCAGCAAACGCATCTTGCCGCATTTTCTGTACTGTAGGTTCCGGTTGGACTCAAAACCGTTAATTTTATCTTTCTTACTGTAGTTCACCGCGGTTTGTCCAGCTGTACTTGATGCTGTTAAAGGGTTTTCTTTCTTGCTGAGGGTTTTTAGCCTCAGTACGAGGTGTGGAGAAAATATATAGCCTTGATTTTCCAGCTGTCAAATAGCCTCATCTTCCACCCCCTTCCAGAATTTATGGACGTAAATGTTAACATGCCTTGGTCGCCATATGATCTGTATCTACAAGACAGTGTATATGCAGGATGGGCTTATGTGGTTGAGTACCATACGGGCATACGTAGCTACCCGTACATACTTATAAACGTTGGTTGTTTAGGGTTCGTAGAATACGTGACGCCACGCTTCCCGCAGACAGTACGAATATCGTGAATAGGGGATGTCTGTCGGAGCATCCCCCTCTTTGGTCACTGCTGTGTTCTCGACCATGTTTGACCTCGGGTTGGCCTATAGAAAAAAGGCAACCTTCTCTTCAAATACATATGGAATGGACCCCTACCCATCACCGACGTTGCTGCTTTCCGGACAAGGCTACTCCTTCACACATCCCACAACTGTTTCGAAGTGCTGATTCTCAGACGCATACTTTAGCGTGGAGAAGGCCATTTATGTTTTTTTCGAATATCGTCGGAGGTGTTGATATAAGCGCTGCCTCCACCATTACATGACACGCGTCATCGGACTACAGTAGACTTCCATTGCTGTACGGTGATCCGTATACCATACCATACCATACCATACCGTACGGGTGCAACATCATCAACTGCAAAAATAGCGCCACAACCATCACCAGCAACAGCAGCAGCAACAACAGTATCAACAGCAAATCGCAACACCGCCGCCACCACTACCATCACCACAAATATATACAACAGGTTCAACAACAACAACAACAGCAACATCAGCAACAGCAACAACACCTCAGCAGCACCAACAATAGTTATAACTATGTTCAACGTTTGCAACAGCAGTTCATGCATCATACCTCGGGCGACCCGTAGAGAAGATTGATGTCGTACGTGCGCTCCGACCACCCGGTGGGCGTGACGTGAAGCCTGTCACCCGTGTCCCACGGTGCGATTGCTGAGTTCTCCTTCTTCTCGAACCCCTCCAGCACCTGCACACACAATCGCGGTTAGGTGGGGTTGTCGTTGTTGATCTCATAGTAACGTATCGGCACCCATTAGCCCGGGATCACGAAATGGCACAAGGAGTCTACACGGAAGTTATGAGAACAACTCAGCCCGGGTACCAGGGTGACAGCCAATACCACGACACTTTGTTCCAGCCGTGTAGGCGTGCGGGTGTGTGCACAGCCCCCCCTTCTCCCCACGCGCAAGTTGTGTGCACCACTCGCAGTTGGTTGTGGTTGCCATATCTCGGACAGCGAATGTGGGTTGTGACTGCTGTTTGCGCGCCGTTTGGTTCAAGAGATATACGCGCACCAACATGAACAAGCACAACCAAGGACCGACGTCACCGGGAATGGCTATTAGCAAGAGCATTCCAATAGTACTCGGATTGTTGTTATCGAAAAAAACAACGGTAACAGCTCAGCAATACCGTCAACAGCAGCATAATCAACAGCGGCACCAACAACTACTACAACCACTTGGCATACTGTAGTGGCCCCCTGGCTCAAAGCCCCTAAACTGCTCCCGTCGCGTACTCGTCCCCTAGCGCAGTACATTACGACCACCACGGCGATCAACCACAACAACGCTCGCACATTCCCAACCTCCTACACAAATATCCCCCCTCCCCACCCCCACTACCGCCACTACCACCACTACCCCAACCACCACGACATTTCACCCCCGCACCACTAGCAGTGTCATCACCACGGCAAGTTGACCTCTCACCCCTGGCAGCAGCTCGGGCCACGTCTTTGCGACGAGAGCTAAGTCTCTGTTGTTGTCACTGAAGAGATGATCTCGCTTGACGGTGATACACCTTTTGACCACGTCGCCATAGCTGTACACACCCGCGATCGAGAAAGAGAGCGAGAGAGAGAGAGAGAGAGAGAGACGTAAACATCCTCGAATTTTCAGGGTGTATACGTTTCGTGTGATTTACGAATAGCAGGTTTGTGCAAACCGGTTGTGCTTGCGTGAGTGCGCAATAATTGCTGTGTTGTACACTTAAACGTGTACTCGTATGAACTCTTTCGAGATCTCAGAGGGAAAACGCGTGGAAACTGAACGATGATTGCTGCATTGGCCACACTAAGGATACTCGGCTGCTGAGGTACGAGACGTTTGTCCGACGTGCAAGCTAAGGAAAAGTTGTGCGACATGCACGCGGCATGATAGTTGCTGCGCTATCCGTAGGTGAGGCACAAACCCACCCTTGGCAGTTGTTAAGTCGCTATACCTGGGCCCCAAAAATGCCAATGACTACCCTATCCGTTCGGCATGCGAGATGACCCATCTCTGATTCCAACTACGGCTTAAATGCTGAATGTAACAAAACCGTACAGTCTACATATTTCGGTGGAAAATCTCCTTGCTCGGAATTGCTGTATGAGTATGCAGGAGCCATGAAATTAAGTTGTGAAAGCGGCCATTGGTTTTCTTCATTCGCTTGTTTCATTGTTTTTTTTCAAAACGACACGCACCGTAATTCTCCTTTCTCTTAATGCTTACCCCATGAGCCACTTAGCGATAGACTCGTGGTTGTGGAGGACGGCCACGCCCAGGGGCGTCAGTGATCGAGCGCTCTTCTGCAGCCCCCGCATGCGCCACGACTTCACCGCCCCCATGTGCTCGGGCCTAACCAGAAATATTTTCTGCATCTGTGGGATGAGGGTAAGGCGGGGTGGGATGGCATGGTATACGCCGATGGGATCGTACGTGGGGTGAGACGATATATGGGGTAGGATGGGATATAGTGGGGTGGTATGGGATTGGGTGATACTGAATCAGATGGGATGGGATGGGCTGAAATTACTTATGGGACGGGGTGGGATGCGATGGGATGGGATGAGATGGAATTGGATTGGATGGGATGGGATGGGATGGGAGGGGATGGGATGGGATGGGATGGGATGGGATGGGATGGGATTGGATTGGACTAGATGGGATAGGATGGGATGTGAGAGGAAAGGAGGGGATGGGATGGAATGAGATGGGATGGGATGAGATGGGATACGATGGGATGATATGGGGTGGGAAGAGATGGGATGATAAAGGATGAGATGGAAAGGGATAGGATGCGAAGAGAAGGGATGGGATGACGCTGGATGGGATGATACATGATATGGGGTGGGGGACCGTATGGGATGGGATAGACGGGATGGGAATCATATGAAATGGAATTGAATGATGTATGGGATGGGGTGGTTCTGAGGGGAGTTGTTAACCCTATGCCCCCCCTCAGTCGTGCCGTGGCCTCAACCCCACCTCACTTCATCCTCACCCCCTCGAAAACTTTTGCCCAGTCCGCCCTGACTGCGATGTTGTGGCAGTTGGTACTTATCCACTGCACGGTGTCCATGTGCCCGTAGAGGACCGCAAAGTGGAGGGGCACGGCTCCGAAGTTGTCGCGGACCGTCAGCGACAACCCACACTCCCCCACCAAGTACCTGGGCGCGCAAGAGGCGGCAGTAGGGGGTGGGGGCCGGGGAGTGGGAGTTGGGAGGGGGGGTTGGGGTATTGAGAGTGAGGGGTATGGTTGGGATTGGGGGCGGGGGTGGTTGGGTTGGGGGTTGGAGGGACGGTGGGAGCGGTGGCGGGGAGTGCGATTGCGAGTGGGTGGGCGGGAGGGGGGGCATGTAGGTAGGGAGAGGAGGTCGGGGGATGGGGGTTGTGGAGGATCGAGGTTGGGAGTGTCTAATTCACGCGGCCAAAGGGCATACAAGTCGCGCTCACTGCTGTAGCACTATATCATTCTGTGGCGCACGTCACAGTAGTTCCACCTCACGGGTGGGCCGGGGCGGGGGTACGATCGACCCAGATCATGGCAATTGTGACGGCGTTAGCAGCAGGGAAGCGCGTGCAATATTCGTAAGAGCAAGAACAATAGCAAGAGAGCAAACCCGAGCCCGAGCCCAAGCCAGTCCGACACCGACTTCTCAACCCCAATCGTCAAAACACACTTGACAAGCCCAAGCTCAAGCCGCTTACCTAAGTATCCTTCACCAAATACCACTTTAATCCAAAAGGCCTCACCCCCGCACCTAGTCCCAACCCCAACCAAAACCTTAGCCCTAAGGCCAATCCCAACCCTAACCCCGCAAATACCAACACCCAACCTCAACAAGGCTTTCACCTGAGAATGGGGACGGGTTCATTCGCGCGGCCGGACACCACAAGGAGCGTCGTCTACTCCAACTCAGGAACCCCAATCACAGGCCCCCTTCCTCGTCCCGGTGTTGTATAGATGCGACAGTCTATGGTCTTACGACTACGGCCATGCATAGCATGAGTACCCCCCCCCCCCTCTCATTCCGCTCAATCCCAACCCACAATCAATCCCAGTATCACCGTGAGAATCCCAGTTGCAAACCCAAGGAGTCTTTAACGTGGATATGGTGATGGTTTCCTTCTCGCGGCTGGGCATCACCAGGAGAATAACCGGCGATCCCAAAATATTAATTCCGATGACAATCCCAACGCCAACCTTACACCCAACCCTGATCTGATCTCCAACCTTAACCCCAACCCCAACCCTAACCCCATACCCTAATGCAAGGAGGCTTTTCTCTCACTTGAGCATGGGGATGGCTTCCTTTCCCTGATTGGACGCCACCATGAACAGCACGGTCTGCCCCACGAAGTTCCGGCTGTTGATGTTCGCCCCCTTCTGCAGCAAAAGCCGCAGCATAACGCCGCCGTCTCCCTGCTCCATGAAAACCACGCTGAACCACACCAGGGGCATGCCGGCCGCGTTTCGCAGGTTGACGTTCATGTGCTGGGCGTTCGAGGTTTCGTCGTGGGGTTTTACGGCGTGTGGGGGCGAGTGGTTGAGGGAGGGTGCTAGGTTTGGTTGGGATTTGGTTGTGGGTTTTGCTAGACGAGTGGGTGGGTGGGGGTGGTGGCGGTGGAGAGTCGGCTGAGGGAGGGGGGGGGGGGGGGGGGGAGACTCCACCAGGAATATGCAGCGCATGTGCTCCACGTCAAATGCCGGTGTGCTGGGGCTTAGATGTTCGGATTTGAGACGTTGTACTGTTTACGGGCTTGCGGGGGCAGGGCTACACAAGGGGTATGGGAGGTGCACTCATGTCGTGAATGGCCGTAGTGATATGACCATAGACCCGTGTATCTTTAAAATACCGGGACGGACCTCGTCGGTTTATCATCGACCAGACAGACATTGCTTGCACCAGGCGTGAAGCACCGCGAGGTGCCTGGCGAGCTGCATGAAGAGTGAGCTGCATCCTACCAATAACCGCATGTGAGGTGGACTTTCATTTCGATGACAGCGATGAATGCATTTATATGTTTTCTGGAGTAACCACTTTCAGGGATACTAATGGGTATACTAAGTATCTGCCCCTGGGTGCCTTACCATATTCCCACCACACTGATACGTTAATTCCCCTCACGTGGAGTTAAGATTCTCCGCCCTGCTCAACCAATCTAACAAGAACGCCAGCCATATAACTGTGACTCTACTCCACTCCCGTGTTACCCACTATGTACGCCGCCCCCCATATGGTCTATATTTCACATGACATATCCATTTATAGATGTAAATACTTGAGGGCAGATGCAAGTGGATCTGTACTGATATACGAAGTATACGATCCGCACGATACACTCCAAGCGGACATGTATGCGGGGCGGAATCCATGCTCTCCACCATCTAGTGCATGTGGTCCGCGTGGGATCTATGTGATATGTATGATATTTCAAATGCTTTGCATAATGGCATTCGCTATCGCCACAATGGGAAGCACTATCGGGCGTGGTAGCAAAAAACGCCATTATACCTGCTCGTCAAGGAAGTACTCGACGAGGGAGTACTGCTTGTACCGCACCGCCGCTCGCAACAAGTTGGGCTTGTCGGGATACTCGGGAAATTTCTCCAGAAACCTGGTGAAAGGGGGAAAAATACAGGAG
This sequence comes from Saccharina japonica, assembly GCA_008828725.1. Classification (NCBI taxonomy): domain Eukaryota; class Phaeophyceae; order Laminariales; family Laminariaceae; genus Saccharina; species Saccharina japonica. The sequence goes on from MEHQ01004438.1 coordinate 219,427, forward strand.
GCGAGAGCAGGATTAGGGGGTCCTGATACGGATAAGGGTTGGAGTAGGGGTTGGGGTGGGGTAGAAGTAAAGTAGGGATTCAGGTATCGGTAGGAGTAAGAATGTGAGCATGGCAGGTTCTCTCCCCCGCCCCCTCCCTGCCTATACAGGACTTCACCCCCCCCCATATACCTCCCCCTTCCAACCTACCAGGTATACAGGACTTCAACCCCCCACATATATCGCCCACCTTCTCCCCCCCTCCCACTCGTCCGCGGTCGCCATACATCACCCACAACAACATTAACTAATAACAACACCACCACCACCACCACTATCATACCACCATTATCACCAATGCCACCACCATTACCTTCGAATGCCGAGCACTTCGCCGGACCTAGCGAGCTGCAGCGGTACCCACCTCCCCACCAGATATTTCCACCTGCAACAGAAGCGCAAGCGCACAGTACAAGTATGCACCATAGCAAAACTCATCAATACTAATTCGACACCCCCCTGCACGCCACCGCCACCTCCCACTCAATCCCAATACATTCGTGTGGTTCAGTGGCGTACAGTAGTTGCACCCGACAAAGCGAAGAGGGGAGGCGACATATCCGATTGATGCTGTACAGGCACGAAGGCAGACCCTCGCGTAGGCATTGCAAGCAATAGGGGTAGGTGTTCATCATACTGCGGTGGTTGGTACTGGTCTACGGGGGTTTGGGGCTTCATGTTGTGTGGCGAAGGGTGGGTGACTTGTCCCCCGATGGTGCATTGACTAGGTGGCTCGCCTTTGGAGATCAGTCGGACACATGGAATGGTACGGGCCGGACGCGTGGCATACTACTTGTAGTACGCGACACGCGTCTGTGACAATGCACAAGGATCGACTCGCCCTGTATGTATGTGTGTGGTGTCTGTGATGTTTTAAGATACGACCTGTGTGCATGGTGTTGATGTGAAAAAGTTGTACCGCTCTCCTCCACAATCATGGCGCAAGCCACACGTGCAAGTAGCGACGCGTCTACGGTGGCGATTAGTCAGACAGTAGGAGCAAGCAAACCCCGATGAGCGGTTAATGCAAGCAGAAGCAAAATGAAAACATGTAAGGAAACAAATGCACACGAACCAGCAAAACCAACCAACGAACTAACCCCAACGAAAACAAACACTGGATGAACAAAACAAAACAAATGAACCTACGTCATCACTGGTGAGAGCAAGCGAATGAGCAAGCGCACCGGTCAACCGCGGAGGTAGCTCCGCTCGAAGCCTCCCGCTTGCTCCACGAGTACTTCTTCCGGAAGCTTGCTCGAGTCGTTAGCTGGGGCGTGGGGTGTTGAGAAGCGCTATAGCAGTACCACAATATCGGGTATATATGTGCATTTTCGTCCAAATACGTGCGTTTGTTGGTCCAGGTATACATTTTGGTCGACCCAGAGTTCCGTTACCACCACGTGTCGCATGTGACAGGCGATTCCAGAAAGCGCGAAGAACGGCGGTTCCGCCCGAAGCAATCCAGGTGGCGAGTCAGAGCGAAGGGCGGAGGGGGGTGGGGGGGATACGAGGGCATCGTCAGCAAAACAAAGAATCAATTACTGCACCGCGGCTACCTGGGCGCAGCTTCAGGCTTTCATCCGCGGACACAACCTGGACGACTGAAATACCAAACGAATAGCGAACAAACTACTTTTGGGCAGGCGCCAGACGCGAAACGTGCGCCGAGGAAAGTGAAAACAACACCCCTTCCCGGCATGCCTAGAATATCCTCCCCACTCCCCCCCCCCTCTCCCCTCCTCTCCTCAGCATAACCCAAACGACCGTGGAACTAACCAACATCCAGGCGTCATCAACTGCCATCTCCTGTTTCCGTTCTACTGCCACCGCGACAACTCCTCCACAGCTTATTATTTGCTAAACCTCCGCGTCGTCCTTTCACCCCCCTTCTCTCCTACAGCACAGGTGCTAGCCCGGCCCGACCTGACAAGCATCGCACCTATGAGAGCCCTCTTCACTCCGGGGCCACTCGCAATCGCCCTCCGCGCCCCCCCCCCACCGGAACGCAGACGACAACGTTCGCCACAGCGCCGCCCCCCTCTTCCTGCCACCACCGATACTTCCCCCATCTGCCTCACTCCCCCCCCCTCCCTGCCCACCATCATTATCACCATGATTCCCAGCACCACCAGCATCGGCAGCAGCAGCACCAATACCACCGCTACCGCTATCGTCACCAGCATCAACACCACCACCGGTCGAAGCGTACTTCCCGGCTCGAGGTGCATCGTCCCTCGCAGGAACAGTGATGGGGGCGTCGGAGATGGGGTCGAAGCCAGGCATGACGGTGCTCGGCCCGACTTGTTTCAGCGACCTTTGTTCGATTTCCCGTGTCGGGGTTGGCAGTTGGGTGTGGGGGTGGGGGTGTTGTATTGGCGAAACAGGCGTATGGTTGGTGATATAACTGCTGGTGACATAACTGCAGAGGTATGTAGCGCAGTCTGCACGCGAAGAAAACACTCGGTCGGCGTCACCCGGCTTGTAGCATCAGCTTCGGCTCCGCAGAGCGGGTGAAAGCAATGGCGCTCCAAAGTCAGTTCTGTCGATTATCCGCGGTCTCGAAGAGGAACCGGTTGGGTGATGATGGCTAGGCTGACAGACAAAGTGCGCGAGAGAGAAAGAGCCTGACGATGCACAAGCTATCGATGCACAGCTCTAACAAAAATGAAAAACAGTCACAAGAACGGCGAACCGCGGCACGCCCCATAGGCTGGAACCGAAAAGCTCGGGTAACCTCGAGCAGGAATTTCGGGGCTCCACATCACCTGAAGCCGTACAACTCATCCCACAGCCGGAACTCACTGCTTTCCTTGACGGATTAAATCAGATAAATATGTCCCCGACAGCGACTCAATATGCTTCTGCCTACTGTTAGGTAGCAACATAGAAAGTTTTCAGTGTGAGGGTGGGGGTAGGCGTCGGGGTGGGGTTGAGATTGGGTTGGGGTTTTTTTGGGACGGTATATTGTTGGGTGGGGTTTGGATTGGTCGGGGAGCGAGCGGGCGACATAACGATTTGAGCCTTAGGGTAAGCGTAACACTTGGGACGAAATTTCAAGGACGAGGAACCTTTCAAATGTGGTGGCAGGAACGGTTTAGGGGGGGTACTCATGTCGTGCACGGCCGTAGTCATATGACCATAGACACGGTTTGGGGGGGAAGGAAAATAAAGATACCTATATTCACACCGCAACAATCATTATTCAGCATGCGTCCGAGAACGGGTGGACAGTGGACAGTCCCATCTCATTATCAATCAAAACAGCCGAACGAAAAGCGGCAGGTCGTCCAAACAACGGCCATGTTCTACTACGTCGGCATTGCAAGCAGAAGACGGAACAAATACCGACCGCCTTGAGCACAGACGTTGCGTGTCGGCAGTGAGAGAGACAGAGAGAAGCGGCAAAATAAGAGCGGCGACGTTCCCTTGGCGGGAGCTATTATAGCAGTACGAGGAGTTTTTATCTCCGGATCAAACCATCGAAATATAATACATCGTGTTTTTCTTCGCCCCTCCCGCACAAAAGCACGCCTACTCATCAAAAGCGAGGAAGAACATCAAGCACGCACACGAACACTGCATAGCGAGCAAGGCATAATAAACATCATGCAATACAGTACGCAACAGGAACAAAGTACGCGAAGCGGGATATCCAAGCGAAAACATATTAAACACAAGACGCAAGGCACAAAACGAAGTATGCAACTACCTTACACATATCCATAGACAATTTTTATAGTATTCGCCTTCGGACAATGTGCAGGGCATGATTCATTCAGAATGAAAAAGCTGACACAATTCTTCGAAGACAATAATAGACAGGACACAGGTATCAGAACACATACCCACAAAATGTTTTAACCAAAATACCCCAACATGTATTACAGCACCGAAAACACAAGGTACAATACATACTATTGTACAGTAGTAACAAAACAGTCAGTAGATCGCGGCCTGATAACAAGGAATACATATACATAAACAAAAACATCACTCACTCGATGATATCTTCTTCTCCGCCCGCACCCCACAAAACGTATTACCCAGAATGCCCCAAGATGTAACACCGAAGACACAAGGCACAATACATAACAAACAGCCCTTGGAACACCGCCTGATAACAACGAATACATCTAAGATAGTATCGCTGTCGCCAGGAACTCGCGCAGCAGGATATTATTAATAGTAACTGTCGTCAACTTGTGTGCGTTGGTGGGAAAAAAAAAAAACAGGAAAAAACGTCGACAACGTGCCCCGAGAACCCCCTCTGCCCTCCCTTCAGGCGGTACACGCGCATGATGACGCAGGCTATGGCAATGAGGGTCTGCTCCACTTGCGGGGGTCTGTAAAGACTTGGTTTTTGTATAGTGGGCTGGAAATGACTTGGTTTTTGTATAGTGGGCTGGAAATGACTTGGTTTTTGTATGGTGGGTCTGAAATTACTTGGTTTTTGTATGGGGGTCTGAAATAACTTGGTTTTTGTATGGGGGGTCTGAAATTACTTGATTTTTGTATGGGGGTCTAAAATGACTTGGTTTTTGTATTGTGGTTCTAAAATGACTTGGTTTTTGTATTATGGTTCTGAAATGACTTGAAATTGTACGGGGGGTCCGAAATGACTTGAAATTGTAATGTGGGTCTGAAATGACTTGACTTTTGTATGGTGGGTCTGAAATGACTTGGTTTTTGTAATGTGGGCCTGAAATTACTTGATTTTTGTATGGGGGATCTGAAATGACTTGATTTTTGTATGGGGGTCTGAAATGACTTAGTTTTTGTATTGTGCGCTGGAAATGACTTGAAATTGTATGGTGAGTCTGAAATGAATTGGTTTTTGTATGGTGGGTCTGAAATGACTTCATTTTTGTGTGGGGTCTGAAATGACTTCATTTTTGTGTGGGGTCTGAAATGACTTGCTTGTTGAATGGGGGTCTCAAATGACTTGACTTTTGTATGAGGGGTCCGGATTGACTTGATTTTGGTAAAAGGGGTCTGAAATGACTTGAATTTGTATGGGGGATCTGAAATGACTTGAATTTGTATGGGGGATCTGAAATTACTTGAAATTGTATGGGGGGTCTGGATTGACTTTATTTTGGTATGGTGGGTCTGAAATTACTTGAATTTGTATGGGAGGTCTGAAATGACTTGGTCTTTGTAGGGGGTTTGGCAATGACTCGGTTTTTGTATAGCGGGTCTGGAAATGACTCGGTTTTTGTGAGTGGGGTCTGAAATGACTTGACAATGTATGGGGGTCTAAAATGAACTGATTTTTGTATGGTGGGTTTGAAATGACTTAAAATTGTATCGGGGGTCTAAAATGACTTGATTTTTGTATTGTGGTTCTGCAATGACTTAAAATTGTATGGGGGGTCCGACATGACTTGAAATGGTATGGTGGGTCTGAAATGACTTGATTTTTGTATGGGGGGTCTGAAATGACTTGATTTATGCATGGGGGGTCTGAAATGACTTGGTTTTTGTAGAGTGGGCTGTAAATGACTTGAAATTATATGGTGGGTCTGAAATTACTTGATTTTCGTATGGTGGGTCTGAAATCACTTGAATTTACATGGGGAGGTCAAAACAACTCCCTTTTTGTATAGTGGGTCTGAAATGACTTGGTTTTCGTATGGTGGGCTGAAATACGTCGACTATAGAAATAACAAAATTGTACTTATGAACAAAAAATACAATTAGAGTACGTACTCGTATGGGAATGCGACGTCTCACAAGAGTGATGGGTTCGAGACCATTTGTCACTACGACTGCTGTATTTGTTTCTTCTTTTTTTGCGAATTCGAGTCACACACGAGTCTCGGGTTCGATTCCCTGCATGATTCCAAATTCTTCTTGTAAAACCAAAATTCCGAATATTTTTTGGTACGTCGACTCTAGAAATAAAAAACTGTACGGTACATGAGTATATACAGGGCGAGTAGATTAACGGGTGGGAGTGCGGTGTGGTAACACACGAGTCCCGGGTTCGACTCCCAGCATGATCCCAAATTCTTCTTTTCATAACAAAATTCCGAGTATAATGTGGTAGAGATAATAACGATTCCGAGTATCTGAGTATAACGTAGTAGACAGATACAATTATGAGAAATGTAAAGAGTGCATCGTAGTAGACAAATAAAATTCTGAGAATTTAACAAACAGATAAAATTCTGAGAATTTGATGAAAAGTGCGGACAAAAACATTGATCAAGTAAGAAAACGGCCATGCCCATCTTGCGAGGAGTCCCTATCACGAAATACTTGGTCAACATGAGAATCTCGCATTCGCTCGTAATAATAATAAAAAAACATAACTCGGTGATATCTCCTCCTCTGTCCGCATTCATACTCACCGATGGAAGACAGCAGAACCCCTGAAGCTCCGTAGCGAGATCGATCGTGCGATATTGCGCCCCCGACTTGAGGTTCTCCTGTCCCCGCCCTCGCCTTCACCCCCACTCTCAACCCTGCTGCCGCCCCCATCACCGCCATCTAATATGCTGGCTCTTCCGCGAACGTCTTCCCTGTTTAATCGACGGTCTTCGTAATCTTTGTCCACGCCGCAAACGCCTCTGTCACACTCGCACAAGATATTGTCGGACCTGTTGAATTCGTCTTGGACCGCGGTGTCGGCGGAGACCTTGGGGGAGGGGTCATGGCACACCCCGATTCAGGGAAGATATATTCGGGCAGCAGATATAGGGGCGTGGAGAGGGAAGGGAGGGGGGGCGCGGGGGTTTGATAGTAGTGATGATGGCGATGGTGATGGCGGTGTTTGATTGATTTATTGGTTGGGTGGTGGATTTATTGGTTGATTGCTTGCTATCGTATTGGCTGTTTGGTTGATTGATTGATTCGATTGATCAACCGATCACCGATCAGATCGATCGCTCGTGAATATCCTACCGGCAAGGCGTTCTCTGGCAGAAGGTTTGGCGAACGATTGTGCAAATGAAAGAGTAACCTATCACCTGGCTCCCGTTAGCCCCTTCGATAACTCCCGTCTCAGCCGTCTCCTCCGCGCCGATATCGACACTGTCGTCCAGGCAGAATGTGCTCCACAAGCGCCAAGCCCCCACCCCCCACGACCCGTTCGGTTTGGTCGCAGGCGCCGTCTGAGGCACCGTCCGAACCGTTATCTGTGACGCGGTATGTGAAGCCGTGTATGACGCCATCGTGGACGTCGCTTCCCGCGTCAGATTGCTGACCTCGCACCTGAGGGTTCGACCCCAAGCCTTGCCGTAGAGCCCTCCGGCTTGTCTCAAGCCTCGTCGCACAGCCCCCTGGCTTGACGCCGGCCTCTTGAGATATCGGCAACGAGATGTCCGGGAAGCAGACTGAAAGCTGTCTGCAAAGCGAAAAGTGGTTCGGGAACAAATGAGAGATCGTTGTTTGTTTAGGCGGTCGACCTAGAAAGTATCGTAGATATTCGTCGAGGAAGCGGTGTTACAGCAGCGACGAAGCCGTACATCGTCATTGGCTTCCAGCGTCGGCAGCGTGGCGACTATAGGACCCGCTCGTACGCGAAGGCTCTCAAGTAGACACGATGCGAGAGCATCGAAACGACGATCCGTAAACGGCGGCTGTTCTTTGCGGGGGCCGTGGCACGCCAACACAAGGGGCGATTACCCAGACGGGTGATGTTCGGGACAATGGCGGGCGGGGCGGGGCGCAGACCGGGCGGACAACCAAAGACTTGGCAGAAATACCTTGCTGAAGACCTCAAGGTATTTCGAGCCACCGAGGGGTCCACGGCACCGTCTCCGTTGGTGTTTGGAGTAAAGACCGCAGTGTGGACCGTTGCAGCAAGTAAGGTGGGCAAGTGGTACAAGGGGATCCTCAAAGCAGCTGAACGGTTCATGGTTCGGTGGCACAAGGACGAGGTGGAACTGAGTAGACAGCGCCCCGCATCCGTTGCGGGTGATGCACAAGGGAATGGGAAGGGGGGGGGCAACAGTCGTAAGGAAACCGCGGTTGATGAGAGCAGGAAGGAGACAGCCGACAGGGTGGCAAAGCACCAGGCTGACTATTACGGGGGACCTGTTGTAAATAGAACCAAATATTGTTGGTAAAAAAGGTAGATAAACAGGTTTTTTGTATATAACGTAGGTCCTATTTATTATGGTCCTCCGTAATAGTAAGTCCCGTCTAGACTACCCGTACTGCGCACCTCTGTAGCTGCTTCGAACGCGGCTCTGTTGTGTTTTTCGTTTTGATATAGTTTCATCGTTACTCCCGTTCTTATCCCTGTGATAAGGAAGACACACTACTTGGCTTGTTGGATGGCGAGCTCCGTGCTTTTCCTTGGTTGTTTCTGGTGTTTTTTTTTTGTTTTTTTTTTTGCTTGGAATATTGCCTGTCGCAGCTTCTCCAGGGGAGCACGACATCGATACTACAGCCCCTCGCATTGTTTTATTTTAATGAGGAGCATCGATTAGATGCTCTTCTATAAGGAGTCATGGGTGTGCAGGTGTGTGACACGCGGGGGTGCACGATCGACACAAACGGACAAAAAACAGTTCTGAAAACTGCCAGAGCGTGCCTTTATTCACCGGATTGCTTAATATTGAGGTTTGTCGACGTCTGTCGACTTCCCTCGTTCGCTTTGCTTTTTTTTGGCGTGCGACGCGTACACTGAACCGATTCAGAAGCGCTCGGGACTGATAGACGCCCGCTATTTATGCGCACCGTCCCGTACTGCTCGTGTCGAAAGCGGTGCCGAGATCGCAGAGCTAGGCGATAGTGACTGTCATAATTAGTTACCAGTGGCAATTATCATTGGGATTTTTCGCTCTAGCTGCCGGGATTGATGCTCTCAAGCACTATCACCAACCAACACCACCACTGCACGATCACAAACCAACACCACCAACACCAAACCACCCCACTACTACCACCACCACACCACCAGCTACGCTTCCCAGGCTTGAAGGCGATTGTGGCTGCAGCAGGTGGTGATAGTGATGATCGATCGTGGTGGTGGTGGCTGCAGTCGGTAGGTGGGGATGGTGATGATCGATCGTGATTGTGTCGAGTTTGGCGTTGATCGGACGAGAAGAGGAAGACCATCATCACACACACAGATTAGCAACCAGCACCACCACCACCAAACACCACCATCCTCACCGCCACTACCCCCGCTAGTAGTTATATGGAATACGCACAGTCGTGCAATAGCCCTGTCCTGGTGGTGTTGGTGTGGGGGCAGCAGGTGGTGTGGTGATAGTGATGTGATGGTGTGGCTTGCCTGGTGTTCTCCTCTCTCGAGAACGAGAGTATAGCACCAGGTACCACCACCAGCAACACGGAAAAAGGACTGTAGTACCAGCAACCATCACCACAAATAGCCCAGTACCACCCACCGCAACCACCACCACCGCCACCACCACCAGACAAGCAGCAGGAGCACCAGAACCTTGTTGCTCGTGGTGGCAAGTTGGCTGAGCTTCGTGGTAGTCGCTCCCCCAGCCACAGTACACCAGACTAAACCGCTTGGCATATACCCAAGGATATACCTGGTATAAAGCAGCAGCTGTGTACCAGGCACAGCTGCTGCTGTATACCAGGTATATGTCAAGCGATTGCGTTCGTACGATTAACTCGTACGTACGTAAACTTTTATGTACCAGGTACTACTGCTTGCTGTGGTATACATTTGTTTTGAAATAATTTTACGAGATTCGTCAATGAGAGTAACGGGAAATCAGTGTACAAACGTCTACCGACCAAATACCTCTCATGTTGCACCAGTCTCGTCTACGTGGCATACGAGAGCGAGGGTACCCACGAGAGTGTCGGCGTAGAAGTTCAGGGAGAAGACAGAGCCGGCACGTCGGTGGTCGCTTGGCTGGGGACGGTGGATAGCGTAACAGCAGCGCTCTGTTGTACGGGACAGCAGCGCCAACTTGAATGCCTGCCTGGTAACGTGCGCTTTTGTGTGCATGTGCGACGCGCCCGAACTTGCGGCAACGCCGGCGGAGTCTTGGGAGGGCTCGCATTGGCCCTCCGATAGGTTAGACCCTTGGCTGCTTTGTTTGGCTGCTGCTGCTGGACTGCTCTCGGTGCATGCTCATTGCCATGCCGGTGCTGCACTGCGTACCTCTAATCTGGTCTAACGCGTGAGGTCGTGAGTTCGAGCCCCCCCGAGTGCATGCTCGTAGGGACTTTTTCTCGCAAAAAAATATCTTGACTAGCGGAAAGCGCGAGAGCGTGGAATAGCAAAATTCGATGAAGATCGACGAGCGTTGGTAAGGCTGAACCCTCTTCGCGATAAAAATGAAGGCAAGAAACGTAGTGGGGGGGGAGGGAGAGGAGCCTACTTTGTGACCCCGGATCTGGGTTACGACTAAAGGTGGGCACCTTTAAGGGAAAAACCGGTTTAAACCGGGTTTTGGAAACCCAGCAGGCGTGCCCGAGTAGACGGTTTTTGGCAAAAAGAACCGTGTTTTTTCTTGGCCGGTTTAAACCGGTTAACCGAAAACCGGTTTAAACCGGAAAAAAACGCGGTAAACCGGTTAACCGGTTTAAACCGGCAGAATCGGACCGACTCTTGACTAATTACACTGCTACATACCAGGTACAGCAGTAGTAGTAATATAGTACGGGTCGAAAATTACTTGGTTCTAGTGTGTGAATGGCTTGGTAATTGCGTGTGGGCCGAGAACGGTTATTTTTTGTGCGGGGGGTATTACTTGACTTGATTTCAGTGTAGGTATTCCATTTGACTTGGGTTTTGTGTGCGGGTCGAAAACACTTCGTTTTAGTATGGGTGGTTGAAAATGACTTGGTTTTAGTTTGGGGGCATCGAAATTGTCTTAATTTTAGAATAGAGATCGAAATTGACTTGGGTTTAGTGTTGGGGTTGAAATTTTAACTTGTGTGGGAGATTGAAATATGATTGATCTTGTGCGGGGACTGGCGGGGATAGTAGTTAGCTCGAGTTTTGTGCGTGGGGTCGAAATTGATTTGGGTTTTAGTGCCAGGGCCGAAAATAAATTGGTTTTCGTGTCTGGATGGAAATTGACTGTTTTTTGTGTCAGGGCCGAAAAATACTTGGTTTTAGTGTCGGGGCATCGGTTTTGTGTCAGGGTCGGAAAATACTTGGTTTTAGTCTCGGGGCATCGATATTTGCCTTGGGTTTTTAACTGGGATCGACAGTGACTTGATTTTAGTGTTAGGGTCAAAACTAACTCGATCTTGTGTCGGGGATCGAAATTGACATGGTTTTTGTTCGGGGGGTCCAACTTTTGACTTGGTTTTTGTGTGCGGACCGAAACTTGAATGTTTTCAGTGGGGAGATCGCAGTTCACTTGCTCTTAATGTGCGGGCCGAAAATAATTTGGTTTTGGTGTGCGGTATGTATATGAAGCGCCTTACCCTGTCGATCGTAGATCTGCTGCGCTCTCGGCTACCCACGAAAATCGCACTGCAGCAGCAGCAATCAGTGTTGTTGTACCTGTGGCAGCCATGTCGTATATAGTATGACCTGTACCTGGAGTTCACGTCACACCGTGGAATATGCTGTGCTGTTGTTGTACCATACCAACTCGTGTTCTATTAGTACGCTAACAGTGGCTCGGAATCCACATACACAGCATGTACTGGACGCATACATACCGTTACGTTCAATGGTTTGGAGGTGTTTCATGTTGCCATCCGGTTTAAAACGGTTTTCGGTTAACCGGTTTAGACCGACTGAAAAAAAACGGCTAAAACCGGTATTTGGTTTTGAGAATAACGCCTCCTTGGCCGGTTTTCGGTTGTTTTTTTTCCCTTTAGGTGCCCACTTCTAGTTACGACTAGGGAGAGAGAAAGACATAAGTGCGAAGATAATAAATGGGATGGAAAAAAAACAAAAAACACTGTATTGTAATATCAAAACCAGGCAAAGCAAGGTAAATACGTAATCACATATATGGTGTTATACGCACGTCCTGGTATGATACTGGTATACTGCTGTTTGTTACTGTTCCCCCTATGCATCCCCGAGCGACGCATCCGGCCTTTCATCGTTTTGTCGTGTATATCGTTATCGTATGATCGAAACACTTCCGACGAAATGATCGTACGATATTATATTACGCATACAGTACGCGACAGCAGTTAATAAACTCTCATTTTGGCTAGTAAGGCTTGCCCCCCCGATTTGAGCACAAAATGCTTCAATCCCATTTCTTATTTTGGGAACGGATGCAGAACACCAAATTCTTAATAATATCCAAATTATTATTCTACGAAAGAGTACAATGCGGGACTACTTCGTAGGTTGCAAAAACACATCAATTACCACACAGGCACATCCATCCATGATTATAAAAACCAATACCAGTATATTGAACGAAAGGCTTGAGGACTGCAGACTGCAGACACCAACGCTCATCATGCTGCCCACTTTCGACGACCCCATGACCGTAGCACTGGCGCTGCATATCTTCTGTACTTCCCTACCCGGAACAGCCGTTCAAGCTTCATGCTCTACGTTACGCACGTTAGGTGTCAAGGTTCTCCCCCTGCTACTGACAGCGGGGTTTCCCCCGGCAGCTGACCCTCCAAACTGAATGTTCAGCCCGCACCCTCCGACTGCTGCATCCTCCCCTGCTCTTCCTCGTTTGGCTGTATCAAAACACACGCACCCACCGTCGCGCTTGATTCCGTGCTTTATGTTTTGTGATAATTTTAGTTTTAATGTTTCTTTACGTATCGTTTCTGGATAAACCGTACTGGTTTACACTATTTTATACCGTCTTTCACAAAATCAGCTGTCAGGTCGACTCTTGGGAGGAGGCAGCTTGGTTGGGTGCCCGGTGCGGCCTTGAGAGGTGTTTCGGCAGTTTCTTGTTCTTCTGGGCCGTAGTACATTCTTGTAGATTCTTAGTTGCCGACGCCCTTGCATTTCTCGATTTCTGATTATTATTTCTTGTTTATGTACGCCGCTGTCGAATGCGTTCTTTGTAACCGCGCGGCTATACCAATGAGTCGTCAAGGAGAGAGTCTTAGATAATGTACTCGTACCACCACGTTATCAAATTTAGACACACAAGTAGAGCCAGTACCTGTCATCAAAGACCCATCATGAACACCACACAGGAGTGAGCCGTACCTTTCTTTCACGCTCCACCCTCACATATATACGGGCAGTATCTTATCATCAAAGCCCGGGTCGTATCTTCACATCAGCGACTGATCCCGAAGGAGCAGCACCCACGCGAGGCATCCATCATCTCAGATCATAATGCCTCGCCACACCATATAAAACCCAATCTCCGTAGACCAGTATGAAACCCCCATACGCGGGAAACCAGTATCAAGCCACCGCATACCACAAACAGCCCCCCTATTCGGTGCGCGATACGATAGGTCGCGAATAGCTTATCACAAATTGCCAGGTAAAACGGCAAGTCCCAAATTCCATAATAAATAATCGCCAAGGTAAAACGGCAACCCCAAATTCCACCCTTCACCATTGCCAGGGTTAAACGGCAATCCCAAATCCCATCCTCAGAATAGCCAACGTAAAACGGCAATCCTGATACCAAATCTCTCAATCTCGATTCCAGTATATATCTCCTAAACTATAGCGAGACAGTAACTACGCGAAGGGGAAAATCCAACAAACGTGAGTATGCTGGTAAAACCTTCAAACAAAATCAGCAACACCGTCTTCACATAGATACCGTACCGCCCCATAACATCGGCCCCCCTGTTATGTACTCTGTAAGAGCACAACAACAGAGCATCTCTGATATAGAACACCTCAAATCAAGTCATAGCAGCCCCCCTGCTTGACGCTCCCCTCGGAAGTATACAAGAAGACAACAATCCGCATCTGGATCCAAAAGTACTATAGGTATCAGTAATTGGTTCCCCTGCACGTTGTGCGCAATTAACCAATAGCCAAAGCGTACGGCATGATTCATCAAGACCATCGGCATATTCTATTGGCACATTAACCTTATTCAACGTATGGGTACCTCCCAACACTTTCTCCATTTCCTTAAGAACTCCTGAAGTTGCACGTTAATTCTTCAAGTACTTTCCAAAAACATCCCATGCACATCGAAAACTCCTACTATTATCCCCGAAAACCAAATGCCCCAAACCCCCCGGAAAAACAAACAAACAAACGAACCAGTGGATGAAATCACAACAAGTTCACCACAGAGTCACGGTCAAAGCGAAACGTCCCAGCGTGCAACGGTTTGATGAGAAAGTCGGCATGCTCTGCCGACCGTACGTGTTAATCTCAAACTAACCGTTATACACATGCTCCAGGCATGTACGTCCTAGAGTCGAAGCATACACAGACACCAGCGCGCACAACTGCTCCACCAGAGACAGACCACCGGTCAGTAGCCTTGCGTGCATAGTCCGCATGCACGTATGATATAACCCGACTCCACCATCTGCGATGGAAAGTCTTCGTCGTGTTACCGAGCACAACTACTATCTCCCCCCTGCTCGGTAGACGACAAAACATTCATCGCATGGTTGATAGTAAAATGCTGCGATATAACTGCTCCACCAGAGACAGACGTCCGGTCAGTAGCCTTGCGTGCATAGTCCGCATGCACGTATGATAAAACCCCAATTGGACTCGACTATCTGCGATGGAAAGCCTTCGTCGTGTTACCGAGTACAACTACTATCTCCCCCCTGCTCGGTAGACGACAAAACATTCATCGAATGGTTGATAGTAAAATGCTGCGACATCATTACGACTCTAAAACCCCTCAACCTTAAAATCAAAACCAAACTCAAGCCAAACCCTCAAACCAGAAACATCAGCGATCTACGTATATAAAATAAGTGCCGCAGACAACGAAACACACAGAACGTCGTTGTCGTTGTATGCGTGTACTCACGTACAAGACTGCTCGGTCCAGCGTTATAATTGTAACTATCCTTCTATTAAAACAAGCATTTAGGCCCTCGATGTACCAGGTGCAGCATCGTCTTTCAATCATACCCCAGGTCATGATAAACGGACTGCCATAAAGATACGTGACAGTTTACAGCTGTCAATGCTGTTATTTTATAGTATTCTGACATCGTACTTCAGAGGTCGTAGTACGCAATTCAGAATGCCAAGTATCAGATACCAGTATACTAGGTGCATATCATTATACTCGTATATCCAATGCAAAGATATTACAATCCAAGCGTCATAAATATTTCGGCTCGTCAATTCCTACTGAAACAAAACGATCCAAAAACATTTAATCTACAGTAGGACATTGCTACTAAACGACCCCAACCCCACGCGCTCAACACCCGTTTCTTGTTCCCTGCCCCACGGACTCGACGCTTGTCTTCCGCCGCGGCTCAACGTCACCGCGGCATAGACTACATTTCATAAATCCGCATAGTGAGGGTGCAGTTTGGCTCGTTGAGAAAAGGGTGCATCGGGTGGTTACTTGCAGCGCCAGGAATCAAGCCAAATCGTTAGATAACGAACCACATCATTATGCACAATGTCTGTGGGTAGAATCATGCCATCAAACCCCCCCTCGTGATTCTTCCCAGTACAACAGTAGGGACAAAAACAACGTCAGTACCGATTTCTAAATGATCTTTCTCCTCCATAACCACAAATTTATCACAAAGTTGCGATGAAAATTGAAACGCTTCCGTGTGCAAGGGCCTGGTGAGGAAATCAGCATTGATTTTCACACATCAATATCATGTACCAGGTACTGCTGTAGAATCAAGCTTAAATCAGCAGTAATTATTTTAACACATTGATCATGCATTGGAGCAAAATTAGCAGTAATTTTCCCACATTGTATATAATGCGCTGTAAAATCAAGTAATTTCCCAGCACAATGATACCAGGCACTGCAGAATCAAGCCAAAATCAGCAGTATTTCTCCAACACACCCTTCCATCCGAAAATATAATACGACAAAATAATTTTTACCATCACAACGCATCATCACTTATTTTCACACATCAATATCATGTACTGCTGTAGAATCAAGTTTAAATCAGCAGTAATTTACCAACACATTGATCATGCGTTGAAGAATCAAGCCAAAATTAGCAGCAGTTTCCCCAACACATTATATAACATGCGCTGTAAATTCAAGCCAATAATCAGCAGTAATTTTTCTACTCAATATGATCATGCGCTGTAATACCAAGCTGGCAACCCACCCCCTGTTATGCTTCATGCAACACACAAAGCTGTACAGTAGTACGGGTATCATGCATCCACGTATACATATAATAAGGTATACCAGTACACAGCAGCAGTCTAACAAATCATGCACTGCTGCTGTAGAATCAAACAGTCAGAAATTATCATACACTGCTGCTTGCTGTATAATCAGTCCATCACAAACTGGTTTCACACAGCGGTGCACTTTGTCTGTAGAATCATTGCATCACAACCCCCCCCCGTGATTCTAACAGCAAGACACACAATATAGTTGTGCTCCATCGTACCAGGGTACAATCACACAACTACAGCAGTCCTCGCGCACACATACCAGCCAATGTTTGACTTGCCTGGGTCAAACGGGAACGTCTGCTCTCCTACCCAGTTCCCATCCAACCACACACATAGCTGCGATCAACCATACCAGGGGTACAAGCTCACCACAACTACAGCCGTCCTTGCTCAAATATGCCGGCCAAGACACAGAGAAGCACAAAAACAAAACAATAGACCAAGAAAATCCAATCCACTGAATCCACCAACAAGAAGTTGGAAAATATAACATGCCTGCTTCCCCGGATCAAATGGGAAAGATCGCGCCCCGCCGCTGCTGCTGCTGCTGCTGCTGGTCTCCTCTCCCACGAGCTCCACCCCTCGCCCATCGCCATACCTCCCCCCAACCGCGTCAGGCCCATCCCGTTTGCCTGGGTCGAACGGGTATGTTACACCCTTCTGGCCTAAGCCCACCTGCGGCACTCCTCCGCCCACACCGTCCCCGTCCCAGTATGATGGGCCTCCGCCCGCACCGTCCCCGCCCCATTTCGGTTCACCGCCAGCACCACCAATCTCCTCCACCTCAGCCTCGTCGTGCTGCTGTACGGACGCGGCTAGCAGCTCAGCGATATCTTACACAGCAGGCTCAGCAACACCAAGTTCCACCTCCTCAGCCTCGCGCTGCTGCTGTAGAGACGCCTCCAAACTTCTCGCAGGCAGTTCGCCAACATCACAAAGGATATCCACTTCCATGGTGTCTTCGTACCTGGGCTCGACTCCTCCTGCTGCCTTCTCGACCGCCTCGAAAAAGAAGACGGGCCCAACATTGCGTTCTTGCGCCGCTGCTCGCTCGGCCGCGTTGGCTGCTTTCGGCGCATGCTCTGCATCCATCCTTGAGAAGAATGCTTCGCGCTCCGCGAATGGTAGACTATCCAGCACAGTCCAGAAAGCGTCGTGCTCAATGCGAAGGCCTGCCTCCCATAGCTCCTTGCGAAGGCCCACTTTCGCCAGCTCCAGCCTCTTCTCCAGATCAACCCAAGTACGAACCAAATGATCCTGGCGCAGCGCCTTCGCCTCCAAAGATCTCCTGGCTGCTCTATGGGCATGCCCTTCGTTTCTGACGGCACCCAGAACCGCATTCGACGTTGCTCCAGCCGCGATCGCCGCGACCAGCTGCGCCCTCAGTTCCTCGACCTGTCGTTGCTGCTGTCCGTCACCAACGCATCCTCTCCAAAATTCCTCCGAGCTGAGAGCCATCTCCTCACCCTATCCTCCCTTACCACTCCCCTTTTCACACAGTGTAGCGCTCCAGCGACCTCCGGGCCCGAAGCAATCCGATGATCGTGTTTATGTACGCCGCTGTCGAATGCGTTCTTTGTAACCGCGCGGCTATACTAATGAGTCGTCAAGGAGAGAGTCGTAGATACTGTACTCGTACCATCACGTTATCAAATTTAGACACACAAGTAGAGCCAGTACCTGTCGTCAAAGGCCCATCATGAACACCACACAGGAGTGAGCCGTACCTTTCCGTCATGCTCCACCCTCACATATATACGGACAGTATCTTATCACCAAAGCCCGGGTGGTATCTTCACATCAGCGACTGATCCCGAAGGAGCAGCACCCACGCGAGGCATCCATCATATCAGATAATAATGCCTCGCCACACCATATAAAACCCAATCTCCGTAGACCAGTATGAAACCCCCATATACGGGAAACCAGTGTCAAGCCACCGCATACCACAAACATTTCTCCTCGAAGGTCAGCACAAATGCTTAGTTGTAATTAAAAAAACGCAAGAAATTAAGGCTTAATTCTTAACACCCACAATCTTAACTGCTGTCGCGTACTGTAATCGTATATTATAAACGAGACTAGATTCACGACATCCGAGACTATATTTACTTTGAATAGTTCGTTTTTGATTTGTGAACACCTTTGTATCACGCTGATGTTTTATTCTGTGTCTGTCACATCTCCTCCGGGAGAGGCACGACACTTTCTGTATTTGTCTGTTGTTTTCGTTTTTGTTTGTTTGTTGAACTGTTTAATTATATTTATTATGTTTACAGGCTGGTTCAAGCATACCGCCCAAAATGTATTCAGTGGCCAATGTCTACGCCGTTTTTTGGGGATAGTGTTATAAGGATTACCCCGGGCTGGGTAATTGGTCGATCTTTTACCCCTATAGCTCAGCGGTAAAACCCTCACATTTGACGTTGTCGAGGACACGGGTTCGAATCTCACTTCGAACGTTTCTTTTTTCAGAAATGCGTGCGCATGCGTCCCTAAAATCCACGTCTCCCTGGTTCCCCAGGTACTGAAACGAAGCGGGTAGGTCAACGTAAGGCCGTATACGGTACCGACGTCCCAAATATCCCGCCGTTCACAGGGGGGGAGAGTGTTATAAGGATTACCTGCATAGGGGCTCAGCACGTTGTTCTCGTGCCCAGTCGCTGAAGGTGCGGTGCTCGATGCGGGCGGTCTCCTTGGCACGTCCGCTTCCCCGCTGGTACAAGTACCCTTAGCCAGCCACCCTGAAATTTGAAAGTTGGCACACGTGTTTATGCGCCCGACCCGAGCCTTTAACGGATGGGTTTATTATTTTATTTTTCCGCCAGATATTGTTTGTTTTGTAAATTTTTGGGAAATTTGGGTCTTCAGAGATCCAAAATTTCCGGCGAAAAGGAAAAAAAAAAAACCATTCGTAAAAGGCTCGGGTAGGGCGCATAAAACACGTGTGCCAAATTTCAGGGTCCATCTCCAAAACACGGCGTGGGCATTTGGACTTTTGTGTGGTAAAAGTGCAAAAATAGGCGTTACCTCGTAATTACTTAGTTTCAGTAAATAATCGATTTTGGGCGTTAAATATGACTTAATATGATCATACGGAGTCAGATCTTCGAATATTTGCGTGAAACTTTGTACAAACATGCCTTGGACCACCTGGAAGCGGCTCGTTCGGAAAAAAAATGGGTGTAATTGTTTTTTCCTACGCAAACGCCTGACTATTGTTGACATCTTTGAAGGCCTGTGATTGGTCGAGCCACATTGTCGGCGGTAGCGCCAGTTTTAGGTCCTTAAACAACAAACCAGCGATGAAACCCTCTTGTAGTGTTCATGGCGGTCAGAATGATACAAAATATGTGACATTGGAGTTGCTATTGCATGCGGCATTCGTGCCTGAACCAGCTCGTACGCGTATTAAATATGTATTTTCCCTTTTCGCTTTTTCTTTTATTTTCTTTCACGCAGCTGGGTTGCTAGCAGGGTAGGTCGTGCCTGTCGTATATGGCATTGCATTGTCTGCTCTGCCTGCTGCACTACTGCACTGCAGCGTAGTATATCTGTGTCGTAGTTTTGTGACTACAGAACTGGTATCTCTCTAGGATAAAGAATCGGCACAAACACTGAACAGCCGATTGTCCTAATAATTGAGAATAATTGCCTTTCCAATGAGAATGAAAATCAATTTTCGTACTTTGTTATTGTCTAAGAGTTGTGTTTCGCTCACGATAAAGATTTGACCTAGAAAATATGTTCCTCGATGGTAGGTATCGATCCACGATTTTTTTTTAAATCAACCTTGACAGGCTCGAAAAATCAAGGACTTAAGGGGGTTTGCATTTATGAGCGAGGTACCTAGCCCATAAATCCAGATTTTCTGGGATCATCAATATCTTGAGACTGCCGATGCCGATTTCGATTTTTTTTTTTGTCATCGACGGGTGTCACAACTGATAATAGTTTACAGTGAAAAAAGGACTGTGAGAGAAGTTCATCTCTTACAATTCAAAAATCAATATGTTCGATTTTCATTCTCATCGGAAAGGCAATTCTCAATTAGGAAAATCGGCTGTTACTGGATGTGCTGGATGTCGACGGGTAGAAAGGACAGTTTAATGTGAAGAACACACACAGGGGGGTTGACAGTAGTTGACAGGGTCACACCACACGCCAGGGGTGTGTGTATGATATGCGACAGTCGAGCAGATATTTGCAAGCGGCATTCATTCGTGGGCGGCAGATACGTTTTATTCGGTACTCGGCAACCAGATCGAAGTATACGCACCTCTCCTCCTTCCTGTGTGTGTTATTCACATTAAACTGAGTGGACATCCAGCACACCCAGTGCCCGTGCCGATTCTTCATCCTAGAGAGATACCAACCAGTTATGTGATCGCGAAACTACGACACAGAGATACTACGCTCAGTGCAGTAAGTAGAGCAGACAACACAATGCCATATACGACAGGCAAGACCTACCCTGCTACCAATACAGGTGCATGAAAGAGAAACAAGAGAGAAAAAAGAAAAGAAAATAGCGAAAAGGAAGCTAAAAAATAAAAAATAAAAAATAATCATAATATAATAGCAAATGAACAATCAAACAACCAAACAAAAACATGACGAAATAAAAAGAAAGCAAGTGTCGTGCTTCTCCCAGAGGAGATGTGACAGACAATAAAATAAAATGAAATGAAACGAAATGAAATGGACTGAAAAACAGCGCAAACAGAGCAAGACTAACAACGACAGGAAAGGAGAGGCAACCGGAGCACACCAACAGCACCCTCCAGGCAGCCGAGGCAGGTTTGTGCCCGTAGTACAAACAGGTTCTACCAGCTAGTCGGTCTGGTACCTACCCTGACTGCCGTCCCCTTCCTGCTTTCGTCCGCCGCGGTTTTCCCTACGAACCCCCCCCCCCCCGTCTCCATTCCCTTGGGCGCCACCAATACAACAACGGATACGTGGCGCTTCCTACTCAGTTCCGTTTCGTTTCCGTGCCACACACGAGAGTCAAGGAAAGAGAGGAGGAAATAACAAAAACAAAATGAATGCATATATACGTAGCTACGTAAGCGCAATCAAAGAAAAAACTAGGAAAATACCAAAATACGGAGGGACAGAGAAACATAAGGCAAAAAGCGATCACGGCAAAATAAATAAATAAATAAAAATAAAATTGGGGCAGGTCCACTCAACCAAGAGTCTCGTGCGAAAGTGTGACGTCGTCCGAGAGCTTGCGGTGCTCCTCCACCCAGCCGTCCTCTTGCTAGCAGCGTAGACTGAGTACTGCTGTGTGTGCTCGAACACCAAGACACCTACCTGTTGTTGTTGCGGTTGCAGGAAAATGCAGCATGGATGGGTGGATCATGGAAGGTTTGTTGAGTCCGTGGACCACGTCACGCGAATGCTATATCAATAACAGTCAACCCAATCCAGACGCCAACCCCCAGTCGAAATAGTAACGAACTCCATGCGAGGTTGCTATGCCCGTATATATGAATATATATGTGTGTATGTGAACACCGATCCCTTCGTATTTGTTTTTTGTTTTGTTTATTTTCCTCCCATGTATTATCTTTGCACTTCTGTCCTTAGTCGTAACTCAGATCCGGGGTCACAAAGCAGGCTCTTCTCCCTCCTCCCTACTACGGTTCGTGCCTTGCTTTTTATCGCGCAGAGGGTTCAGCATTTTCCCAACGCTCGCCGATTTTCATCGAATTTTGCTAACTCACGCTCTCGCGCTTTCCGCTAATGATAGTCAAGATATGTTTTGCGAGAAAAACCTCTACGAGCAGAAAGTGCTGAATTTTTCTCGCGAAAAAAATGCAAGGCACGTACCGTAGTGGGGAGGGAGGAGAAAAGAGAAAAGAGCCTACTTAGTGACCCCGGATGTGAGTTACGACTTCGTAAGACGGAGAGAGGATAGGAGGGCGAAGATCGTAAATGACATGGAAGAAACGAAATGAAAAACGTATGGACCACACGTGGCCGTTCGGCTAACCTTGAAGCACCAAACACTCGCTGGACTACAGCAGCAGCAGCAGTTACTGCAGTAGTAGCAGGTAATATAAGGCAGCAGTATAATAAGGCGGATTACGTGGTGTTTGTGTGCTCTTCACATTGCACCTTCCTTTCTACCCGTCGACATCCAGCGTCATTGGCTTCCAGCGTCGGCAGCGTGGCGACTATAGGACCCTCTCGTACGCAAAGGCTCTCAAGCAGACACGATGCGAGAGCATCGAAACGACAATCCGTAAACGGCGTTTGTTCTTTGCGGGAGCCGTGGCACGGCAACCCAAGGGGCGACTACCCAGTCGGATTATGTTCGGGACCATGACGGGTGGGGAGGGACGCAGACCGGGCGGACAACCAAAGTCCTGGCAGAAATGCCTTGCTGAAGACCTCAAGGTGTTTCAAGCCTCCAAGGGGTCCACGGCACAGGTCCCGTTGGTGTTTGGAGTAGAGACCGCAGTATGGACCGTTGCAGCAACTAAAGTGGGCAAGTGGCACAGGGGGGTCCTCGAAGCGGCTGAACAGTTCATGATCCGGTGGCACAAGGTAGAGGCGGAACTGAGTAGACAGCGCCACGCATCCGTTGCGGGGGGTGCAAAAGGGAATGGGAAGGGGGGGGGCAACAGTCGTACGGAAACCGCGGCTGATGAGAGCAGGGGGGAAACAGCCGACAGGATAGCAAGGTACCAGGCTGACTAGTAATTCCCACCTAGACTACCCGTGCCGCGCACCTCTGTAGCCGCTTCGAACGCGGCACTGTTTCTGGTGGTCTTTCTTTCCCTTTGTTTGTTTGTTTGTTTGTTTTTTTTCTTATTTTTCTTTTTTTCATTTTTCTGTTTTGCTTGTCGTATTGCCTGTTGTTGCTTCTCAAGGGGGGCACGACAGCGATGCTACAACCCCTCGCATCATTTGCTTCGTTTACTTTGTTTCACTTATTTATGTTACCGTGATCGCTTTTGCCTTTGTTTCTCCGCCTTCCGTATTTTTCCTAGGACTTTCTTTGGTGGCTTAGCTACGTACGTATTCATTTTGGTTTTGTCATTCCCCGTTCTCTTTCCGGGACTCTCGTGTGTTACACGAGAACGAAACGGAATTGAGTTGGAAGTGCCACGTACCCGTTGTATGGGTGGCGCCCAAGGGAAGGGAGACGGAGGGTGGGGGGGGTCATAGGGAAACCAGGACGGACGAAAGCAGGAAAGAGACGGCAAACAGAGTAGGTGCCAGACCGACTAGCTGGTAGAACCTGCCTGTACTATGGGCACAAACCTGCCTCGGCTGGCCTTCGGTGTGCTCCGGCTGGCTGTCCTATCCTGTCGTTCTCAGTCTTGCTCTGTTGGCGCTGTTTCGGTCCATTTTATTTTCTTTCATTTCATTTGGTTTTTTATTGGAGGTCGCATCTCCTCTGGGAGAAGCACGACACTTTCTTTCTTTTTTTGTCATGCTTTTTATTTGGTTGCTTGATTGTTGATTTGCTTCAGTATATTTACTTTTTATTATTTTTTCTTTTCGCTTTTTCTTTTTTCTCTTTTTTTCTCTTGCATGCACCTGGATTGCTAGCAGGGTAGGTCTTGCCTGTCGTATATGGCGTTGCATTGTCTGCTCTGCTTACTGCACTGAGCGTAGTATCTCTGTGTCGTAGTTTTGTGACCACAGAACTGGTACCTTTTTAGGATGAAGAATCGGCACGGACACTCATCCTAAAAAGGTACCAGTTATGTGGTCACAAAACTACAACGCAGAGATACTACGCTGGAGTACAGTAAGCCGAGCAGTATTCACGATTTATTATACCTGTATCGAGGGCGTCCGAAAAGCATTTTGTCAACACCTAACTATCTAAAATGGTCAGAATGGAAAAACGATCAGAGCACTGTGATCGCTGGACGATTTAGCACAAAACAAGTTTTTTTTTTCTGAAAGTATCCAAAAAGAAATCACTCGAGGGGGGGGCATGAAAACCAAGTGATTGATTTTTGGATAATTTCAGAAGAAAAAAACTTGTTTTGTGCTAAATCGTCCAGCGATCACAGAGTATACGTATCATACTCGTAGTGCTCCGGTTGTTTTTCCATTCTGACCGTTTTAGATACTGTACAGTAGTTAGGTGTCGAAAAATGACTTTTCGGGACGCCCCTGCTGGTATGTTTGTTCTCCACATGAAAAGCCCTGAGAAAAAGAGACGGGGTATGATACGTACCAGGGCGTCAAATAGGCGTCCAGCTCGTGGTGAAATCACCGCACCACATCGCCGAAGGCGATGTGCGGCTCCCCGCAGGGGCCCCCGGAGGGCCCCCGGAGGGCCGCCGGAGGGCCGCCGGAGCCCCCCCGGAGGGCCGCCGGAGGCCGATTTGTTTCGACATATATGCGTCAATATACTCAAAATGTGCGTCTAACCCGCTCGGTTTATCCTCTTGTATACGTGGTGTCGGCTGCCTTAGAATGTACTGCATTTTGCGAAGAAACGAGGACAAAATTACGTTCAGAAATCATCTGAGATATCGTCAGCAGCAGATGTGAGGTGCTTGAATAGGCACCACATGCCACAGTGTCTCTGGCCAGGTTTGCCTGTTGAACAGATCCTCGTTGCCACCAACCTGAGTGGGGTCATCGTCACAGAAGAACATCGTTATTACTCAATCAATCTCAGTTCCCGGATGAACTCTGTTCAAGCACTCTGTTCGGAAGCTTCCCCCTGCGGCGAAAAAGACCCCAAAACAAATTTCGCCTGCGGCGAAAAAGGACCCAAAAAAAACATTTCGGCGAAAAAGGGCCCGCACAAATGTTTTCGCCTGCGGCGAAAAAAGGTGCGGCTCAAGAAAAGCGTGCCGCACCATGCCTTCGCAGCGTGGTGAAAAAGACGAGATTCAAGAGAAAAAGGTGCGGCAGCGCAACATTTCACCACCTATTTTACGCCCTGATACGTACTGCTGTAGCATATAGCAGGCGCACGGAATTTGTAAAGATATACAAGGTTTCTGCGTCTGACGGCGCATCGCTTCAATGAAAGCGGTCCCAAGACCCGGTTTTTAACGCGGCTTAATATCCATGTCTATATATATGATAGTTACGAGTGGACCGTAATACACCTCTTTTTTTCGTGACGAACGGCCCAACTTTCGATTGGCAGCTTCGAAATAGCTTTGCTTTTCACCTTTTGCTGGCAGCTGCACGACTACACTACCGGCCCTCTCACAAGAAAGTGCCCCACAAGAGACTCAGCCTAAACATTACGGGGAAATAAGAAGGTCGACAGCTATTATACTGAAGTTAGTGTGGGACACACCCCTTTCTTAAATAAGAAAGTCAGCCTAAGCCCAATTTCTGGTTTCTTATGAGCGGGCCGGTACTGTAGTCTATAGTCCGTACTTTAGTTTGTCGACAACGACGACAACGCACGGCAGAGCATGGCCGCCATTTAAACAGCAGCAACAGCGCTTCGCCACCAACTGCTTCGCCGGAGATATCGTAAAACATTTCATCATACAGAGCTGATGATGTACATCAGCAGCAGCACAATATCAACTGCTGCTGCGATAGGGCATGTCTAAGTAATGTGGCTGCTGTGGGCGCGGAAGCTAAGTGCAGCAGGGCGCGGGGGCTGTGTGCAGCAGCAGCAGCAGCAACGGGCGGAAGCAGCGGGCGCTTTGGTGCGCAACCACCATGGCGTACTGCTGTAGTCGCCGGATGGCCGGCATTTGTACAGCACCACCAGGGAAAGACACCAGCATACAGACTATCAGATAGAAGAGCTGATGATGTATAGCTGCACAACCGGCATTTTGTGGGCGTAGAGAGACACCGTCATACAGACTATCAGGCAGAGCTCATGGCGTACTGCTGCTGCTGTTGCCGCTGCTGCACTGCAGCACAGCAAGCAGCAGTACTAAACCAACTTCTGCGACGGTAGCTCAGGCGGAAGATCATACGAGTATGCGTTTATTGTTACGCTGTTGCGGTACAAATCACCGACCATCAGATATCGCTGTAGTAGCGTACAGTAGTTACTTGCCCGGTGAATAGGTTGCTGTTTTTGGCACTTTCCGTCTACGCTTTCTCCAGTATTATTTGACAGGAAACTGAGTACATCATACAATCCGTTAGCTCGGATCTTTAAGGCATGATTTTTCCTTGAAAATTGTGTACCTGTGGTCCGCATATCGTAATTGTGGTCCGCGCTCGGAATTTTCTCGCAACTTTCTCGCTAAATGCAAAAGCGGCGCAGCCGCGTTTCTCGCCCGTTTCTGGTCCATTTTGGGTCCGGTTTGGGTTAGGGTTAGGGTTAGGGTTAGGGTTAGGGTTGGGGTTGGGTTGGGTCTACGCCCGTACCTTGATCCCACCAGGAAGTGCTTCCTAGCTCGCAAAGCAATGCGAGAAGTGAACAGCCCGACCCTAGGAAGATCCGAGCTAATGCATTGTATAAGGGGCTCCCTCTCTAAAATAATTGTCATTGCTCCAAGAAAATAAACAAGTCGTACCCGTATGTATACGAAGTACGACGCGTTCCAGGGTACATATATACAGAGTACATAGTATCAAACAATACGTACACCGCCCCTGTAAGGGCAGAGTACCATCGTTTTCTCTTCGGGTTTGATGAAAAAACAGGTACACATTGTCGACTCGTCCATGAACCAGCATGCATACCCTGGTAGACCACAATAAATGTTCATTGGTCAAAAACAACGACATAGTCGATAGGTTCTTCGACTTGCAAGCTGTACTCGTAGCCCCGTTCGATAGTTGTACGTACTCGCCCGAGAGTATTGCTTTTTATGTTTATTTGACAATCCAACGAAAAAAAACATAGTTTTGTAATTTATCCAAGAATTATGTTTCTGTTCCCTGAGCCTTTTTTGGAACAACATTGCACATTGTCGGATGGCAAGTGTTAAGCATAATAATAATAATTTGATTATCCCACAAAAAAAAATGCGAGTGGACGTGCTTTCAACTTATTTCGTATAGCTTTCAGAGTGTAAAATGGATTTTTACTAGAATCCTGACCCCGTAACCTCCGCTCTGATTTCTAAAGTGCCTCCAAAAAACAAATCCAGACATACACCTTCTTTCCGGTTCGGGAGTACAATCTGGTCAAAACAATACAACAATTATCCTGCATTTCCTATTTTTTTATTTCGTACCGGAATTAGAGTTCATTTTTCACACGAAATAGGCTGCCGCTTTGTATTTTTTGTTGCTGCTCTGCAACTACTGCTAAGTTGCTGCGTACGGGGGGCGCACTACCTTACTACTGCTGTAATGTTCTTGCGTCGCCCCATCACTTGTACGGTTTGCTGTAGGCTAGCGTTTAATATACTGTAAAATGGCAACTCATTGTGGCCACGCTAAAAATACCCCCATACAACTGCAAGTTTTGGCAGACTGGCCCAAACTCGACTACAAGCAATTTATATTCGTGCAAGAATATCAACTCCCATATTACAACCACTCCAAAGGAAAGCCTTGTATATCCATATCAATTAGTACTACAATATCCATTTATATTAATTACTAGTCCAATGTCCAAGTCACCGCAAAGAAAGGAATAAAAACGCGCGGCTTAATATCCGTATCCATTTATATTACAGTACAATATCAATTTATCCATCCCTTTATATTACAATAACTGTTGCTGCAGAGCACCGCCTCCACAAAAACCCCCATGTATCCCCGCAGTATCAACAGCTCAACAGCAATAAATGGGTCGGATGACATCCGGTGAGCGGCTCGACGAAGTCCTTAGGTTCCATCATTACATCATTACTGCTACTGCTATATATTATTGCCACAAATTAGGCGTCCATCCAAGTACCCAGCAACCCCAGCAAACCCGCCCATTACAATATCCAGGTCATCGTAAAAAAACGGAATAAAAACGCGGCTTAATATCTATATCCATTTATATTATTATATTTATCCATCCATTTATATTACAATACTTGTTGCTGCAGAGCACCCCCCCCCACAAAACCCCCATACGAGTATATCCCCGCCGTATCAACAGCGTCGCAGGTTCTCATTATACAATAATAGCCCGTAACCGCTCTTCCTGCCCAAGTGACCACCATAATCATCCAACGTTCAACGTACAACGTACGGTGCGACGTACTGTCGTAACCTCTCGTACTGTCGCAGGTGCTGGCGCCCAAGGGAATGGCGACGGAGGGTGGGGGGGTTCGTACGGAAACCACGGCGGACGAAAGCAGGAAAGAGACGGCAAACAGAGTAGGTACCAGTACCAGACCGACTAGCTGGTAGAACCTGCCTGTACTACGGGCACAAACCTGCCTCGGCTGGCTGGAAGGTGCTTTTGGTATGCTCGGGCTGCCTGTCCTTTCCTGTCGTGTTCTTAGTCTTGCTCTGTTGGCGCTGTTTTTCGGTCCATTTCATTTCGTTTCATTTCATTTGGTTTCTTTTTTATTGGTGTCGCATCTCCTATGGGAGAAGCACGACACTTTCTTTCTTTTATTTTGTCATGCTTTTGTTTGGTTGCTTGATTGTTGATTTGCTGCAGTATGTTTACTTTTATTGTTTTTTCTTTTCGCTTTTTTTATTTTTTCTCTTTTTCTCTCGCATG
>MEHQ01002102.1:25593-77016 GCA_008828725.1 Saccharina japonica
CCCCCCCGCCCCCGGCCAAAACGCCGACACAAACTAGGGGAGCGCGCCACATACGCACATGTAATAAGAAAAAGAAACGAAACAAAACCAAAAGCGCGCTCGAGTAATCCCCCGTGTTCGTTAGAAGCTGCTGAGCTGTTTTAAGTCTCGTGACCTAAAATAGCTCAAACAAACGTCGTTCCTTCGTGACTTAAATAGCTCAACACGTAGTTCCTTCGTGTCTTGAAACAGCTCAACAGGTACGAGGTTCCTTCTAACCAACCCCCTCCCCCCCCCCCCCTTCCACCGTGAACAGAAAACAGAAAGAACGAGCCAGCCAGCCAGTCATCCAGCCAGCCAGCCCCCCTACCCGCCCCGTCCTCCCCACCTCTAGGTACGCATCCATGTTGACCAGCAGCGCTTGTGGTGACAGCGAGATGAGGCTGTTCATGCACTTGAGGGCGCTGACGCGGAACGAGTCTTTGGGGTGCACGAACAGCGCCAGCAGCATCGGCACGAGCTGGTTCAGCGGTCGCCCGAGCTCCTCCGAGTTGAGTTCCTCGGCCGAGTCTTCGCAGATCTGAAAACAAACAACGAATACAAAAAATAAAAATAAAAAATAAAAAATACAGCAACACACATACACAAAACAAAAACAAAAAGGGAGCAGTACCAAAGACGCAAAACGTTAAAAAAAACACACACACACAAAACACAAAAGTAGAAATAAAAGACGCAAAACACAAGCTTGGAAAAAACTCGAGAATAACACACAAAACAGACGAGCAACACACGCGCACAAAACGGAGCAGTACGAACTAAAGACTACAACACGCAAAACGTAAAACAAATACAAAAAAATATATAGAGCAGCAAAAAAAGACGCAAAACGTTTAAAAAAACGAAGGTTAAATAAAGAGCAGAAAAAAAGACGCGAAACACGGACTTGGCCAAGCTTCGACGAAATGGTTGATAGCCTAAATAACATTCCTTGAAAAATCTTCATTTTCCGAGAAAATTCCATGCGGTTGGGATTAGGGTTTATGGTTTAAATTGAAGTATACTTCCAACCATAGTCCAATATGGGCCCAGGTCTATACAGCCCTCATTGTATTTGTGTTTGTAAGGGGTGTACGTACTCATGTCGTGCATGGCCGTAGTCGTATGATCATAGACCCTCGCCTCCCTACACGAAGCCGGGACGGTACCAGCTTGGGTTTTCACCAAACCAGGCAGGCATTGCTTGCACCAAGCGCGAAGCGAAACGTGAGGTGTTGGGCGAGTCGCATGAAGGGTGAGCTGCATCCCATCACACCAATAACCGCTTGTGAGGCGGATTTTCTTGCATATGGACGACAAGCCTCCAACGAAATGATTTTATTTCTGGTGTACGTAGCCACTTCCAGAGACAGCAATGGGTATACTCTGTATCTGCCTAGTGGGTGCCTTACCATGTGCACACTACGCGACATGATCATCCCCCTTGTGCGGAGTTCAGGTTCTGTTTGTCGGGGGGTGCGGGGGGGGGGGCTTACTACCTGTATCTGCCTCGTGAGTGCCTCGCCATATGCACACTACATGATACTATCATTCCCCTTGTGCGGAGTCACGGTTCTGTTTGTAGCGAGGGGGGGAGGGGGACCCCGGGACCGACCAGTGCACCGAGCATGCCGGGGCCAACACGTCGAGCGTCTGGGCCGTCACCCGTTCACACCACAGCGACCAGCACGCCACGCTTGACCCTGTTTTTATTACATAACTGCACCCACATTTTTTGGGGGATGAACTACTTGGAATTAGTGTAGGATACGTTTTGCAAGCAGTAAAAAAGGGGTAAGAGCCGAAACACCCACTACAAAAAAACAAACTGCTTGAGGGTCATCACTATAGCAGTACAACACCCCCGACTCCCCTTTCCTCCTTAACCTCCTCCCCCTCCCCCCCTTTGGTGGAAACAATGCCTGCCTGGTCGGTGAAAACCCGACGTGCCCCGTCCCGGCATTGTAGGGATGCGAGGGTCTGTGGTCATACGACTCACAGCCATGCAGGACACGAGTACACCCCCTACCCACCTCCCCACCCTCCCCGCTGATGAGCAGAGCATCCAGCAAGCACGAACGCAAAAGCAAGCAAGCAACAAAAAAAGCCGCATCGCACCTTGAGCAGAGCGTTCAGCGCCCCGTCCCCCAACCCCGCGTCCCCGCTCTCCAGCATGCCTACCAAGGCGGGCAGCAACTCCGGCCATTCCGACAGGCGTGTCGTGCTGACGATCGTCGTCACCACCGACCCAGCCGTGTGCCGTAGCGCCTGCGACGGGTCCCTCGCCGCCAGGAGCACCCTCTCGCGCACGATCGCCTGGGCGTCCGGTGCTAGGCGCTGCAAAAGCGGTGCAAGAAGGGTTAGGGGGAGGTCGAGCGGGTGTTGAGACATCTCGGGGGCCGCACTGATGATGATGATGATGATGATGATGATGATAATGATGATGAAGATTACGATGATGATGGAACATGATGAAGATTAAGATGATGAACATGATGATGATGATGATAATGATTGTGATGATGATGATGATGATGATGAAGATTACGATGATGATAATTATAATGATGATGAAGATTACGATGATGATGATGAACATGATGATGATGATGATGATGATGGTAATGATGATGGTGATGATAATGATGATGATGATGATGTGTGATAACGTGGCATGGTATTACATTGTGGAAATTGGCGATGCCGATGCGATCTCGGGGGGGGGAAGATAAGTGTTTAAGAAGAAGGAGGAGGCGCCTAAAGTCTAACGCGGCGTCAAAATATCTACGCCAGCAAAAGTTTTTTTTTCAAGAAAAAAGGAGGAGAGACTGCTGTGGCGAATTGAGAACGGTGCCGATGTCTACGTCCGCCTCAGAAACAATAAGTAGCAGCAAGAAACAGGAACACCATCAAAAGACGACATTTCAACAACGACGGTAACATCAACCCAAGTTGGCCGATCGCGCTCCGGCTCGAGATCGAGTGCGACATTTCCCTGTTTGAACTCTCAAGGGATACATTCACACCTCGAACAGATCATCTACAGATAGATCATGATCTGCAGTAGATTATCTAGTTCCTCATCTGCATTAGTACAGATCCAACCCAGGAAATGTGCCCTACTACAGTAGATCATGCAGGTTATGTCATACAGATCATACAGATCATAAGAGGTCAGGAATATATATTTCCCTGAAATGTCTAGAGTTGATCAAGTGGGAATCGATTATCCATGCGTCCGATGTGTGGATGTATTGTAGAAATTACTTTCTATTTCTCGAAATAATTTGGTCTATTCGAAATCTTCGCGAGGTGGGCGGAGGAGGAGGAGGAAGAGGAGGCGAAGCGCACCTTGAAAGCAGTCTTGACCAGGTTCTTCAGCACCAGCCCCGCCAGTTGCCTCAGCTCCTCGCCCACCTAGGAAGAAAGGAGGCCGAAGGGGGGGGGGGGTGGATGGCGGGGGGGGGGGACTCCATTTGTTGCTTGCGTAGTCATTTTGACCATTGATCCAACGCATCGCCTTTTTCGAGACGGAGCACGCGGTTCCTCTCCTAATAGAGACCCCTCCAAATCACTATTGGGGCGCTCATGACGTTGTCTTCCATATTATTACAAAGAAACTTTGTGCTTACATCCTATCCGTCCTTTCGCCGCCTGTGGCCACCATCTATCTTCTAAAATAGGCGATTGTTTTCTCGGCTAGGGGGGGGGGGGGTTCCATGCACCACGCCATATAGTTCCAAAATATATTCCTACCAGGTGCATGTAAGATAAACCAAGGGTGGAATGCCTGCTGGGAGAAACCCGCCCCCACACCTACATAGTAGTCTACTGTTTTAGCTTGTTATTCTCGTCTTGGGGGGATACGAAGTATAATCGTTTTTTCATCCTTTTTTTGCGCGCGGATTTGTTGGAGTGTCGAAAGCAAGGATTGCTTATATTTCGATATATTTCTCTATAGACCAGTCCGTCACGTGGTACCTGATGCTTGCCCTTTTGGTGTCTTGTTCGTTCGTTCCTCTCGTAGCTTACTTTGAGTGAGAGCCGGATCGGGTCGTGTTGGCAGTAGACTATGCAGCCAAACATATATCTGGTGAAAATATATAGCTATATACGGAGCTGTATACCGTTTTGCTGTAATACGCAATGTCAGTTAGGGTAGAGTAAACATGCGTATGTTCCTATCTATCATAAGCGCACGAGAACGAGGACGAATCAAAGGGCTGAAGAACGAAAAGCCTTCCACTATTTTTTAACCCCACGACGGTGGACCATTATTCCCTCAAACAACCATAGCATGTATAGCATAGCACCAACGTGTTGTTACTATGTACGAGTATCTACTCGTACGAAATGCAAAACGACCCCGCCAAAAAAAACACAAACAAGAGCACCCCCCGCCCCCACCTCCCGAAAAACCAACAACGGCTGGCTGAAGCATCCTACACACAACGGAATTCGGCACCAATAACGCTAACTCCGCTACCGCTACCGCTACCGCTACCGCTACCGCTACCGCTACCGCTACCGCTACCGCTACCGCTACCGCTACCGCTACCGCTACCGCTACCGCTAACGTTCCTTACCTGCGCGGATGGGTGCGCCATCATGTGCGACAGGTACAGCCCGAACTGCGGATTGGCCTGGAAAGTTCGGAGTTGCTGTGTGGGCGGAAGGCGGGGAGCGGTGGGAGAGGGGCGATGGGGGCGACGACAAGGGCGATGATAAGGACAACGAGGAGGAGGAGGAGGAGGAAACATCGAGCCGAAACTTACGCCCGTTCTATTATTTTATTTTCTGTTTTATGCATGGGGACGGTACGTAAGATGATAACGAAGAAGCATTGAGACACAGCCTTGAGAAGTGTTGAATTGTCGACCTACATGAGGACGGGACGACGGCAACCCACCAAAATGTAACCCCATGACGACTAGCCATTGAGATAGAGCCGAATACCACCACCACCACCACCACCGCAATCAACAATACTCAGTGACACCACCTCCACCACTACCACCCACCAGTTCCCTATCCAGTACGATGGCATGCCATTGCATTGTCTACGCTGCTTGATGCACACTGTAGTATCTCTGTGTCATGGTGTTGTGGCCACAGAGCTTGTATCTCTCTTACATAGGAGGAAGAATCGGCACGGACACTGGGTGTGCTGGATGTCGACGGGTAGAAAGAACGGTGCAATGTGAAGAACACACACCACCACCACCACCACCACCACCACCCATCACAACCACCACCACCACCACCACCAAGAACAACACAGGACACCAGAAGCGTCACGCAAAGAAGAGAGTCCACATTCTCAACCCACCCATCCACCCCTTTCCGTTCCATTACATCCCATTCTAAGATGCGACAAAATATAGAAGTTCCCCACCTGCTGAGCCTGCGCATGCTGCTCCGCCTGTGATGGGCTATTCAGGACGCTCAGCAGTTGCACGATCTCGGCGACGGCCTGGGGTTGTCAGGGAAAAAAGTAGCGTGCACGGGACATGGGGGGGGGGGGGGGGGGGGGGGGGGGGGGGGGGGGGGGGGGGGGGGGGGGGGGGGGGGGGGGGGGGGGGGGGGGGGGGGGGCGTACTCATTTATTGCTTGCCTTAGTCATTTGACCATTGACCACGCATCCCTTTCGAGACGGAGTGGTGGGGGAGGGGGGCTTTCAGGTAATGACTCGCATCGGTTGCGAAACTTGTCTCGGCAGAGGCGTGTACGTAACGGTTTTGATTTTAACCCATACAGAACTGAAAAAATGTCCCACACTAATTCCAAGCATTTTGTCCCCAAAATCGTGGGACCAGTTCTCAAGGGGTTAAACCGGCTCGATTCGATTCGGCCTTCAATTTAGGGTCAATTTTTTCCGATGCCTTGGTTGTGTGCCATGCAAGCAATTAAGCAGCCACCGACGCGACCATCCGACCAAAATATGGAAGAACATTCACCGCCGTTTTTTTTTCTTAGGGTAGATACGAGAGACTGCAGCGTCGCTGGCCGATGCGCCCCTCACCCCCACTCTTGGGCACTTCAGAGAGGGGGGGTTAAAATTGACGATGAACCAAAAAAAAAAGTGACGATTCAAAGAAAAAAAAGTGACGATTCAATACACCTCGCCGGCCACAGCGTGATTGGTAGGGCACGGCACTGGCTGACGCAAGTCAGTAGCGATGATACTGTCACCAAAACCGATCAGTATACTGGATTGTAGTAGCAGTGTACTGCTGTATCTCCTCTCTCCCCCCGCAACGCATTTGGTGCGTTCCCGTACTATAATATGGCGTGTTTTTTCTTGGACGTGCGTGAGATATCACCTTCTGGCGGATGCACTGCCCAGGTCAACCAGTAGACTACTTCGACGTACTGCCAGTAATCTACTATGTACCGCCAATACATACTGTGCCAGTGCCCAGCCCTATTACGGAGGACCATAGTAAATAGGACCAAATATTGTTGATCAAAATAGGGAAATAAATACCTGGTAGTTTTTTTTGTGTGTGTGTGCCGTAGGTCCCCTATTTACTATGGTCTCCCGTAACAGTGATTGGTGATGGGGCGGGTGGTACAAAAGTTGGTGTCCGAGTTACAAGGCAAGGAGTCGGTACCTACGGCACGGGCACAAGCAACATCACCCTCTACCCGCACTGCTGGGCCCTAACGCTGCTCGTATACGTATACGTAGACGGCTGATACCACCAATGTTACCATTGTTTTGGTCGCTATCCCTTATACCCCTTATATCCCTTAAGAGGGGTCCCGCACATCCCATAAAAGGGGTCCCTTACATCCCTTAGAAGGGGTCCCTTACATCCCTTAGAAGGGGTCTCTTATATCCCTTAAAAGGGGTCCCTTACATCCCTTAAAAGGGGTCACTTACATCCCTTAAAAGGGGTCCCTTGTATCCCTTAAAAGGGGTCCCTTACATCCCTTAAAAGGGGTCCCTTGTATCCCTTAGAAGGGGTCCCTTACATCCCTTAAAAGGGGTCCCTTACATCCCTTAAAAGGGGTCCCTTACATCCCTTAAAAGGGGTCCCTTGTATCCCTTAAAGGGGGTCCCTTACATCCCTTAAAAGGGGTCCATTGTATCCCTTAAAAGGGGTCCTTCAGGGGTCCTTACGGGGTTATAAGTGGGACAAGGCGCACGCACGTACGCACGTCCTTCAGCCGGCGCCCGGTGCCTACCCTCTCGCGACGCGACACGGGGGGGCAAGACAGACAGACTCCCGGGGACGCGTGCTACGATAGGAGGTATTGGATAGCACTTTTTGCTGAAACGTCTTCTGATTGGTCGGGGCTCCTTATAACCCAAACTTGTCGGGACTTTCATTCTTGGGGTTGCAATAATTTTCGTAGTATACTCATGAATAGTTCATGGGGGATTTGTTCATCGGGTTCGAGCAACTTTATGTTCCTCCAAAATCATTTCTTGACTTGCTATTAGTATGGGGTGAGGAGGGTTAGCCAGCTCTCTCCATCACACAGCAGGCACTTCTTTCTCCCCCCCCCCCCCGCTACGTACTACACCTCACGTTTCGCTTTGCGCTTGGTGCGAGCAATCAATGTCTGCCTGGTCGGTGAAAATCAGACGTGCTCCGTTCCGGCATTGCAGGGATGCGAGGTTCTATGGTTATACGACTACGGCCATGCATGACATGTGGCTAATGAGTACCCCCCCCTCCCCAAGCGGTTCTTAGTAGGATGAAGCTCACCCTTCATGAACACCTCACATTTCGCTTCGCGCTTGGTGCTAGCAATGTCTGCCTGGTCGGCGAAAACCCGACGTGCTCCGTCCCGGCATTGTAGGGACGCGAGGGTCTATGGTAATACGACTACGCCCCTGCCTGACATGCGGCTAATGCGTACGTACCCCCCCCTCTACTACAGGTGCACGCCTTCACTTTGTATGGTGAGAGGGGTTCAGCGCAGCGTTTTCTTCCCTCGTCGGCTCGCGTCTTATCGTGCTGTTTAGCTACGTACAGTTAGCGGGGATCGCGGGCGGCGGCAGGGTATCAGTCTGATCAAGGCCAACGAGTAGCTTGAGAGTGACGTCCAGTTTCATACTGGGTTATTTACTGTGTGTGCGGCACTCTTGTGAAATACTATCCCCCCCTGACGGTCATACGACTACGGCCGTGCACGACATGAACGCACACCCCACATGCTCCGTCCCAGCATTGTAAGGATGCGAGGGTCTATGGTCATACGACTACGGCCATGCATGAATATCGAATAACCCCCCCCCCCCCACGCTGTCATATGACTACGGCCGTGCGTACGGCGTGCAGCAACATGAGTACACCCCCCCCCTCGGACCCTCCCGACGGCAAGCATTATTATCGCCTCCATTTTGACGAACCGCCCAATACCCTCACGGCGTTTCGCCGCTGGTGCAAAAAAGCAATGTCTGCGCTGGTTTGAGTGAAAACCCAACGGATCTCGGCGTCCCGGCAGTTGTAGGGATGCGAAGGGTCTATGGTCATATGACTAACGGCCGTGCACAACATGTGTACACCCCCCTCCTCCAGCCAAGCACATGTCTGCCTCGTGGTCGAATGACTCAACGTGCTTCGTCCCGGCAATTGTGGGATGCGAGGTCTGGTCATAAACGATGTTGTATTCTAGGGTCAAATGTCATCTATGACATCCGATCCTACGGAGACCGACCGGACCTCGCACATTGTAAAGTATTCGGGAGTACTTTAAGCTGGTGTGTTGTGCTCTCGCTTCGGTTCCTTGTTATTGGAGCATGTTGTAATTTGTTGTATTGACCGCCACGATAACCCCCCCCCCCCCACGCAAAAGGCGAGTTTGCAATATATTTCGTGTTTTTTTGTGGACAGCTCGGATCACAGTTGGCTAGTAGTCCCGACGGCCCTGTCGCCGTGTTTCAGTTTTGCCAGAAAAACGTTCAGGTGACCCATTTATAGGTAGAATTGAAGCCAAAAACAGGTCAAGTCTACCCTAAGTAGACACAGAGAGGTGTGCCGGGAAAAAATTGGGCCAGCAAGAGGCACGGTCGGGAGTTGGCCAATCAGAGGGTCAGGACGCCTATTCCCAAGTGCAATGTGTATTGTACCTATAGATGGCTCAAAGGCAAATGCGTAACTATTTTTGATGTTTTGCCCGATATAACCTATATAGGGCTATGAAATATGTACTACAGTATGTACGCGTACCAGTATACGAAGTATATGTAGTACGTAAAATAATAGCACGTCTTGAGTGCGTCTTGAGTACATAAAAACTGATAAGAGTAACGTGTTGAATATTGCACACATACCACATGTTTGGTGCGTAGGGTATTATTGAGTATTGAGTACCAGGTATATTAACAGCAACCGGCTATATATTAACACCGTACAAACAGACGCATAAACAAATATTGAGCAACGAGTACGACAGACAGTCCCTATGATAGTGGCATTACAATCTAGCACGAGCTCCGCAGGTGGTCGGGTTGATTGATTGATTGCTGATTTTCCCTCGCCATCGACGGACGGGTCACGGACGATGGACCTGACCTGATGCGGTCGTCATAGTGTGCACACGTCTCCGCCTCCTCGACCGCTCGCGGCGGGTTCGGCGTGTGAGCGTAGCCTCTATACGGGAGGCAAGGTGACGGCGGCCGCGGCGGCAGCGGGAGCGGTGGGGCAGGTCCGGGGTGACCGATACTCGCCCGTCGCTTCGCCTCCGGCTCTCGACGAAACCCAACCGTGTTTCGAGGTTAGGCAGGGGGTTGATAGGAGGTATAGCAGGGTATTGCGGCATACCGGTACCTTGTGTACTACATCCAGGCATCATAGAGAAGGCATGGCTACCTGGTGGTACCAGATACCTATCCCTATCGTAATATTTATATATATTACCAGTACTCTTATTATGGGGGGCCATAGTAAATAGGACCTACGGCACAGACAAAAACCTATATATTTACCTGTTTTTACTAATGATATTTGGTGCTATTTACAACGGTCCCCCGTAAAACCAACAGTATACACCAGTATATCAGTATACGATACCAGGTACACAAGTACCTGGCATACCGGTGTATACAATAACACTATTAATAATAATAGCGACGATCAGGTCTTGACAGTTGACAGCTTCCGACCGCCGAGTTCCAACTCAGCCCAGCCCCTACTAGCCCACGTATGCACGCGAAAAGTTCAAGTCCAATCACAAGTTGTCAGATGATACCGTACATACGACGTTAACATTAACTTCAACATATTATACTATATGTACAGCAGTACCAAGTACCAGTATAATTATACGACAAGAAAAAAACATGACCGCCGGGAGGCAGGCGGGCAACTGCATTAGGTGACGTACCACACAAAATATCATATACCTGGTACCATATACTACATAAACTATACTGTAGTACGTATACAAGTGCTGCCGGCTGCCGGCATATACTGTGGTACGTATACAAGTACTGCCGGTACGTATATATCGCAGCCGATTCGATTTTTCGATTGAAACTTTAGTTTACTTTCACACCCCGGACCGATCAGATGAATCATGATCTATACAAGCTATCATTTAGAACCTAACCTGCCGTCACGCCGTCATGAGATGTTGTGCGTGGTATTCACGTACCAGGTATATAGCAGTACGGACCCAAGCCAGCAAACATGTTCCAGATCATGCAGGCTATACGGCTCCCACCCGGCAACATGATGAGCTAAATCATACAGATCATACAGATCATACACATCATACAGATCAGGAATACATCTGCCCCGAAGGATCTAGGTTCATGAAGTAGGAATCGATTATCTGCCCGAAGTGTGAAACCTTTCAGGGACCCAGGCATGCGAGGCGACCTCAACAGCGACTAGTTAGGCCGGTCTTACGAACCGTCGAGGAGAAACGCGCGGCAGCAACAGGTACCAGGTACATCACCATTCCAGCTAGGCGTTTTATCATTTCCGAGCGCACGCTTCGGCCCGGTTTGGTGCGATCAAACCTCGGCCCGACGCGCCCACCCGAAACCCAACTCGGCCGGCCTCCTGGCCTCGCCCCCTGCCCACCCCACCCACCGGTCTGAAATAATCCAAGGCACGGCAAGGCAAGGCAAGGCAAGGCAAGGCAAGGCAAGGCAAGGCAAGGCAAGGCAAGGCAAGGCAAGGCAAGGCAAGGCAAGGCAAGGCAAGGCAAGGCAAGGCAAGGCAAGGCAAGGCAAGGCAAGGCAAGGCAAGGCAAGGCAAGGCAAGGCAAGGCAAGGCAAGGCAAGGCAAGGCAAGGCAAGGCAAGGCAAGGCAAGGCAAGGCAAGGCAAGGCAAGGCAAGGCAAGGCAAGGCAAGGCAAGGCAAGGCAAGGCAAGGCAAGGCAAGGCAAGGCAAGGCAAGGCAAGGCAAGGCAAGGCAAGGCAAGGCAAGGCAAGGCAAGGCAAGGCAAGGCAAGGCAAGGCAAGGCAAGGCAAGGCAAGGCAAGGCAAGGCAAGGCAAGGCAAGGCAAGGCAAGGCAAGGCAAGGCAAGGCAAGGCAAGGCAAGGCAAGGCAAGGCAAGGCAAGGCAAGGCAAGGCAAGGCAAGGCAAGGCAAGGCAAGGCAAGGCAAGGCAAGGCAAGGCAAGGCAAGGCAAGGCAAGGCAAGGCAAGGCAAGGCAAGGCAAGGCAAGGCAAGGCAAGGCAAGGCAAGGCAAGGCAAGGCAAGGCAAGGCAAGGCAAGGCAAGGCAAGGCAAGGCAAGGCAAGGCAAGGCAAGGCAAGGCAAGGCAAGGCAAGGCAAGGCNCCGCCCCCCCCCCCCACCCCCCGTCCCTCAACTACCGTCATGCTGCGCCGCGCGTGTCACAGATCTCCATACGTTACACTTCGGGCACATCCCCTACCCCAGCATGCCTCCTTATGCTTCCCTTCGCGGGGTCGATGCCGTCATCATCTGCCTTGTTTACAGCAGACTGGACCAAGCTAATTGTTTTCCGTTAACCCCTTGAGAACCGGTCCCACGATTTTGGGGACAAACTACTTGGAATTAGTGTGGGATACGTTTCGCAGTTCTGAAAGGGTCAAGTACACAGCTAACTGTGGGTACTACTTGGTACTACGTGTATGCTTCCTCTGTTTCCTGCTCTGACCTTGTAATATAATTACTCGGGGAGTTAGTTATCATGTATAATCAATAATCAACACTTTATCTCTCTGATGTCTCAAATATTCAGGGCTGTTTACGGGTCATGGGTCGACCCGGTCGACCCGCCGGTCGGGTCAGGAGGTCTTCAAAACCTCACGGGGGTCGGGTCAGGAAGTATTCGAAAATTCACGGGTCGGGTTATATATATAGGTGACCCCGTCCGATTCGATCGGCGAGTTAACCGGTCCCCCGTTTTTGGGGACAAACTACTTGGAATTAGTGTGGAATAAGTTTTCAGTTCTGAATGGGTTAAGAGTAAGACCCGACCCCCTGAACAGCCCAGCAAAGATTCAAATAATAAATAACTCACAAGCTCACGCCCACTTATCTCGCCAGTGTATGCACGATATTACCTGGTATATACCACTCTGGGCGTGAATGTAAGGACCGCTTGGTCTTCATATTGATGTACAAATGGTCCTTATATTCCCGCCTAGAGCGGTATGTATTACCAATAGACTTAAAACTTTCGTATGAGTAACACGGAAGTACCCGGTATACATTGTCAACGTTTGCCATCAGACAACGCGCAGAATACACTGAAGTTATACGTATATAGCCCGTAAGCTATTTGATAGCGTAAAGCATATCCAACCCTACGTATATACGAAGTATATACGTAGTAGGTATGTACATAGCTCCACGAGGTTTGGCTCAGAAAAGCGGATGCAGCACTTCCCGAAAAAGAAATCGCTCACGAAACAGATTCGGCAGTTAAGAACCAAAGATGTCAGGAGACGGCGCGCTTTCGTCCCTTTTGACTGACGGCAATTTGTATCCATTTTTTCTCCTTGACTGACGCCAAACTACTAGGTGGTAGTGTGAAACACTTGGATCCACACCCTTGACCGATGACCGTTTTTCCTTCACAGACCGCCTCATGACATACATACTTGGTAAGAACATTTCAGTATACACACCTGGTATACCGCCGGGACTGTACGGACTCACGTGCACCTCTTGCCATTGCCATATTATCATTGATGTACATTCACGCATCAAAATGAAAAACAATGGATACGCACATACGGACCCTGGGTCGATGGTGCAGGAAGAACGGGTTGGCAAAGACTACATGACGTGCAACAACACAAACGAACAAAACACGCACGTCGGGGGGCATAAATCATACGGCTGTGCCAGTATGTACCAGTTTATGCCAGTACACTGCTGTACCAGTTTACCGGTACCAGGGTACTCGTCCTCAGGCGACTTCGAAGTTCGTACGATATGGTATATACGTACCTGTGGTCCGATTTGATATCTATATACTGTTTACTATTTACTCCCAGGTGTCTACAGCAGCAGCAGCAGCAGCAGCAGCAGCAGTAGCAGCAGCAGCAGCAGCAGCAGCAGCAGCAGCAGCAGCAGCAGCAGCAGCAGCGGCAGCATCTACGAAACGCATGGTGATACCCAGTCGGGTGATTTTCGCGACGATGGCCGGTGGGGAGAGCCCGGAACCAGGCGAACAACTGGTATGAATGCCTACTAATAGTTGACGAGCTCAAAGCGTTTTCCAGACACCGAGGGATCCACGGAACACGCCCCATTGGTGTTTGATGTTGAGATCGTGCTGTGGAGCACTGCAGCAAAGAATGTGGGCAAGTAGTACCGGGGGGGTCCTCGAAGCAGCCGAACGGTTCGTGTTCAGGTGGCCCGAGGAGACGGAGAAGGGCAGGCAGCGCCACGCATCCGTCATGGGTGGCATGCAAGAGGGACGGGACGATGGGTGGGGGGGGGGGGTACTCAGTGTCGTGCACGGCCGTAGCGTATGACCATAGACCCTCGCATCCCTACAATGCCGGGACGGAGCACGTTGGGTTTTCACCAACCAGGGATTGGGGGGGGGGGGGGCTGCAGTAGGGAAACCGTAGTTGAAGAAAGCACGAAGGAGACAGCAGGCAGGGTAGCAAGGCGCAAGGCTGACTGTTAGGTGGGACCTGTCTACGATGCTGTACACTCGTACTGAAAACCTGTAACGGCCGCTTCGAAAACGATTGTGTTTGGTTTGTTCTATTAATAGTTTCGTCTTGTCTTGTGTACTCGTAGGTTGGTAGCGAGCCTGTTGGTGGTTGTTGGGTTGTATTGTCTTGTCTTACTCCCTGCGGGGGAGCGCGACGGCGACACTGCCACCGCGGTCGACATAAGTACAGAGGAGGCGGGTTTGCCTTCCTCTTCTTTTGGGCTTTCTTGTTGCGGCGTTTTGTTTGTCTCGTTCACCGTGTCTCCTCTCCTTTGTGTCTTTGACGCGTGCTACGATAGAGGTAAATAGCACTTTTCGGCTTGAAAAGGTTTCTGAAATGATCGGTCGCCTTAAGGGCCTGTTTTAACGATTATAAAAAAAAAAAATTGGAAAAAAAAAAAATCAAATTCGCTTTTCATTGGTCAACACGCGCACCAGCATCAAAGATAAGGATCTTGGTGGGTGTTGGTGCGTGTGTTGGCCAATGAAAAGCGAATTTGAATTTTATTTTTCCCAAATTGAAATTATTTTATACTCGTCAAAACGGGCCCTAAGGGCCCGTTTTAACGAAGAAGAAAAAAAAACAATTTGGAAAATATATATATTCAAATTCGCTTTTCATTGGTCAACACACGCACCAGCACCAAACATTAGGATCTTGGGGCATACTATTTGCTGCTGTTGCGTGTGTTGACCAATGAAAAGCGAATTTGGATTTTATTTTTTTCCAATTTGAAATTATTTTATACTCGTTACTTCAGGCCCTATAACCCAAAACGGTCGGTCTTCGATTATTGCGTTGCACTATTTTTCGCAGTATAGCTAAATAGGCCATAGAATTGCTCATCGGGTATGTATCCCTTTTTATTTTCCTCCAAAAATCAGCTCAAGTAACGCCACCCTCATTTCGTTCATTTCCCCTTTTGTATTTTTGTTTTGTGCTTGTGCTCGTGACCCCTTCGCCTTTTTCCCTTTTCCCTTCCCATTCTACCGTTGTTCCTGGGGGTCGGAACGCGATGACAGTGATACACCAACGCCCCTATCACCAGATTCAATTTTTGGCGATCAGACGGTCCATACCGGTATATATCGTAGCCTCCCTACGGCCCACAGGGACAAAGGGAGAACGGAAATGGAAGGGAAAAAAAGGGGAAATAAACAACAAAAAAACAAATGGTACATACACGAGGCGAAGAAGATGGTGCACAAGATTAACAAAAACAAATGCGACATGGAAGCCCAGGAGAAGAAATAGCAAGGGAAAAACGCCTCCTTCGTATTTCGTCGACAGCGGTGGTAGTATCGCTGTTGCGCTTCCTCGTAGGGAAAAAGACAGACTATAAAACGCCACCACCACCACCACCTCCTCCACCAGGCTCGCTACCAGCTACCACAACACAAGACAAATCGATATCAAACCGAACCAAAATCGAAATTTTTCGAAGCAGCCGCAGCAGTTTGCAGTACGATTAGCAAGAGACATGTCCCACTACTAGCCGGCCGGGTGCCTTGCTACCCTGCTTGCGCACTCGCGGGCAACGAGTAGTTGCTAAATATTGGAGACAAAGTACCTGGATATTCGCGAGTACTTGCGGCTACTTTTGGAGAATATCCGGGTGCTCGTCTAACAGCCGGGTACCCGGAACTCCATTCGACCGTGTTTGATCGTAAACTTCTATCGAAAGGAGATTATTTTGAACCCGATACTGCGCTGGGAACGTAATTTACGGGGTGCGCCACCCACCGGATTTCCAGGGTGCTTCACCGGCTACTCAAGCACTCACGAGTAGCCGGGTTCGTGGGGGTTTCCGGGTATCCGGGTGTCCGCGAGTGTAACGGCGGGATTTTTTCCCCTCGTGCTAGTCTGATTAGCCGATTCATCAATGACCTGGCTGCATGTCACAGTCCG
Source organism: Saccharina japonica (assembly GCA_008828725.1). Lineage (NCBI taxonomy): Eukaryota > Phaeophyceae > Laminariales > Laminariaceae > Saccharina > Saccharina japonica. The sequence continues at coordinate 41,629 of MEHQ01002102.1, forward strand.
TGTAAGTCTTCTCACCGAATAAGACGGACGACAGCATTTCCAACAACGAGTACACGTGTACCCGGGTGGGACTCCTTCCTGCCTTCGTTAACCACGGCTTCCCCACTAGTGTACCTCCCCGCCCCTCTGTCCGTTCCCTTGCACGCCACCCATGACGGATGCATGGCGCTGCCTGCTCTTCGCCTCCTCTTCGTGCCACTTGAGAGGTAGTAAGGAGGTGAAGGACTACGTGGTAAGGTTTGCAGTTGAATCCGGAACCCCATGCTACCTGCTGCATCGATTCCTGCTCTTGGTCTGATTTTCTTTTCTGGCTTGGGTGCTTTTGTTGTTTTTTTGTTGTTGTGAGTTTGCTTTGTTGGTTTGTTTTGTCTCTCCCAACCTTGTTTTTCGGGGTACATTGCTTTCCTCCCTGCGTATCCAGTTTGCTTCGTGCTCTGAGTGGTTTTCTTTCGATGGTTCTTCACGATTTCCTGTATTTTTCTGCTTTCTTCGTGTATTTTTATTTTCTTCCTGTTATTTATAAATTTGATATTTCTCTTCTGCAAAGTTGTGTATGTTTTCTTTTCCGTGCACGTTGACATGGTTTATCGCACTGTCGAATCACCATACGTACTGCATTGGCGGTATATCATCTCTTGCCTCATAGTTTTGTCACCACGGAGCTTGTACCTGGTCATCCCTCTAATAGAATGAAAAATTAGCACGGACACTGCTGCTGTGCTGGATGTCTACGGGTACATAAGAAGGCCAAAGGTACTGTACGTACTCGCCTCGGAATCAATCGTTGCGGATCAAAAGGGGGGGGGTCGACCCTAAGTGTACAAACACGCGCGGGCGCGAAGCGCGCTCTACGCAACGCACTTCAAAGCAGTTATGAATAGTAGGGGTACCTCTATAATGCCGGTTTAGAAATACCGGCGCCCGATATAATGCCGGTAAAATCGCTTGGCACAGATGGGATTATAACCAGTGTGGCAGTGTGTGTGTTCTTCACATTAAACCTTCTTTTCTACCCGTCGGCATCCGGCACACCCAGTGTCCGTGCCGATTCTTTCATCCTCGAGAGGTACCAGATCTGTGGTCACAAAACTACGACACAGAGATACTACGCTGCAGTGCAGTAAGCAGAGCGGACAATGCAATGCCATATACGACGACAGGCAAGACCTACCCTGCTAGCAATCCAGGTGCATGAAAGAGAAAAAAAAGTGTAAAAAAGAAGAGAAAGTATCCGGAATAAAATCGGTGCACGCTATGATATACCACTCTGTCCTGAAATATAAGCAACTTTTTGATATAATGTTAATGTACAAAATGTGCTTATATTTCGGGGCAGAGTTGTACCAGGTAAGCCGGTGCACGCCTTGTAAAATGCCGGTGTATTAGCCTGGCACACACCGGCATTATACAGGAGGACCCCTAAGACTACTGCTGTACAGCAGCTGTCGCGGGGAGAGCAGAGGTACTCGTAGTACGAGTGGCAGCGGTGGGAGTAGCCGTATGCAGTAGCATTGATAGCAGTAAGTAGTAACCCTGTTGGCCTCTTGGGGCTTCAGAGATCGAAAGGGGAAACAAACACGTCGAAAACGGATGACGATTGCAGCCAAAGATGTCAGGAAACAGCACTTTTGACTATCACGGGGGACCATAGTAAATAGGACCTATGGTATACACAAAAACCTACCCCTGGTACCTGGTATATATTTACCTATGTTTACTAATATTTTTTTGTCCTGTTTACTCTAGGTCCCCGGTAATAACACTAAACTATTAATACTACGATATTAATACTAGGTTGTAGACCACTCGGCCCTACACCCTTTGACAGCGCACGTTCTGCCTTTTGCTCGACATGTCATCCTGCCAACTTTGATAGCGGCATCGGCCACATGGAACATCTCGGACTGCTTGCAGGGTGTGGGAATGTGCCCGAACTGCAATGCACAGGAGGTGTATGTACTACACACGCGGAGCATGGTGATGCTCGCACACCAGCTGCACGCTCCTCCTACGGCACGCTTCATGCATTCGCCCTCTCCCCTCGTTTTGGTCGCTGAATATACAAACACGGGTCCCAAAAATGGACAACATTATGGGCGGAAATGTAAGTACCGTTGGGTCTTCCTATTAACGAACAAACGGTCCTTATATTTCCGTCCGGGGTGGTGGTAGTAAGCAACATCAGTACTAAATAAATAGCACCTGCCTGGTACAAGAGTACACGCGCTCAATAGACGTCCTCCTGCTACCGAGAGACGGCGGCATTAGTCTAGACTCGTACCAGGAATTACTGTGATACTGTAGTTAATGTGTGGGCAATCAATGCGATACTTTTCCCGGAAATTCTCAATTACTACCACTGCTGTTGTACGTACGTACCTGGTATATATGTATAGTTGATGCAGCCGTAAAGGTGGACTATATACTCGTAGAGAGCTCCAATGATTGCGCGAAGTGCAAAGTGCCGAGTCGGGGAGTTGGGGAGTAACATCACAAATCACAAGCCCATCTCTTACGTACCGTACGCCCACGGGTATTATCGTAGATCCGTGAAAAAATGTGCACCATTGTACATACGAGACCACGAGCTTTACGTAACAGGTGCGTACGCCACAACGAGTACGAGTTGTATTAATACTCGAATATAGTGAGACGATACATACCGCGACAGGCGACACCAACCAGAAGCAGTACGAGTATATACGAGGTATGTACGAGGTATTGAGTTACCAGTTACGGCAGAGTACATCATACCCGCACGTTCTTCTTACTGCCTGTAGTCCACGTGGGTCTACTGCTGCGGCATCAACTTTTGCTCAACGCGAAGATAGAGCTAGGTTTCGTATCCAACGGATCGCCTTGAAGACGACGATACCCTCGGCTACACCCCCAGCACGACACCAGTATGCGCCCAGTAGGGCCAGCCAGGAGCAAGGGGGTATAGAATACAACAACACCGTCGGACATACTGCTGTAAGTCTCCCCACCTCTTACGTACGAGTGCTGGTGTACGAATACGTACGAGTATAATATGGTGTTCTAGAGTTATCACAGGCCGTCTGCAAGCAAGACAGAATCCTAATCCTTCTTTACGGGCAAGCGCGCAGGGCGCTGATGTTCTAGTTTTCGGACATAGCCCCTGCTGACTTACGTGCTCGCACGACCGTTACTACTCTTCTCGTCCTATGTTGCTCAGCAAAGTGAATCGCCGTGGTGGTACTCGTGAACGGACTGAGTGCCCCCCCACAGGCACGAGCTGACCCTGCTGGTTGGGAGTGGGTGTTGTGGCACGGGACGGGGTCGGGGCGCCCTGCTGAGTGTCGCGGTTCGACTCTGGCCTTCAAATCCACTCCACCCCAACCTCTCCCTCTCCTCTCTCGCTGTGTACCTCTATCTCTCTCCCCGCCCCCACCCCACACCCCACGTGCCGTTCCCTTATCGGTCTTTCCTATTCTCCTGCTCATCACTGCACTTGCATTCTTCTGGACGTTGGGTCTTCCGTCGTCAAGCACAAAACGTGTCCGAGTGACGAAGAAGGCCAGGATTTGTGTGGGAAAGGAAGGACCTACCAAACCGTCCTGAGAGAGAGGAAACCAAAAGCCTGTTTATACACACAGCAAGTTGTTGTGCGCGCAACCTGAACGGTACCTCCTACCGAGCGCCGCAAGGGAGAGCGATGGCAGCGCACGCGGAAGTCAGCGCTTACCTCGGGCTGTGGGGACCATGGTGCGGCCATCACGTCGCGATCCCTCCCTGACTGCTGGAGCAGGTCAAACTCTCGGACGCAGCCCCAAATAACCTCCTCTCCAGCAGGTGCTCGCTCACTGGCGCAGACTGGCAGCAAATCACGTGCGCAAAAGCGTTGGCACCGAAAGCAACGAGGAGCTCCGCTCGGTCCCACAAGATATTTGGATAGCTGGTCGAAGCAATCCGCTAGGAGGTATATGCTCGTGAAACTTGTAACCACGTCGTAGATGGCACACCCACGATTTTCTGTCAGGGTTTCATTAAAATGTTAAGGCATTTTTATTATGCCAACCAAAGCGGAGAAAGCTCGGAAATGTCCCCGGTGGGGGCAGTGTGGCAGTTGGTTGGGCAAGGCTGCCAAAGACGGACTTGAACCATCGTGGAGATATGGGAGGGGAAATGCGGCGAGGAGCGCGAAGCACCAGTGTGCCAAAATTTATCGTCGTGGTGTACGCGTTGGTCGCCAGCACGCCTGGAGCCGGGGCAGAGGCGTCCTCCGCGCCCATCGCTCATGTTCCTGGAGATATTTCGAACGTACGGCGGCGCCAAGACACCGCAACGACGAGAGTTTTCGGAGCAGGTGAGGCAGCGGTTCCCACGTAGTTTGCTGTTCCTTCCTGTGCTTGCGGCTCGGCAAGGGACCAGCCAACCCTTTGGTAGAATGAAAGCCGCGAGATCAGTACAGGGGCGTTTGTTCGCTTGCTGGTTCCCGAGAGCCCTCCGCTGTCAGTTTAAATTGGCCTGCTCTATTTTGCGTGTCGTATAAACTTGATCAGCGGTTGGGGTAGGTACTGGTGGGTACATTGAATCAGCAGCAGAGTCTGTACCTGTTCCTGCAATTGCGATTGTTTTTGGTTTGCTTCCCGCCCCCTCTTCCCTGGTGCGCCGGTTGCTTTCAGGACCTGTCTGCATCTGGGCAAGCCAGGGTTACCCGCCCCTGACAGCCGCCAAACAAGTAACCACCCCGAATGTTTTCGAAAACAAGAGGGAGGTTCAAAGCCTACAAGCCTTGCAGAGATCACGCTCGTGATTTGACACCCACTTCTACAGACTCTAAACTTCAGCCATGTCGGGAGAGCTGACACATGTCCAAGTACGATACCTGCTGGTACCAATTGCCAATACATGGCGTACTTGACACCTGACACTGCTGTTTTGCCCCATGACCACCGTTCCCCGCTGCCCTCCAACGTACACTTAATACTACACTGGTGTTCGCACGCGGATGCACTGCGCTCTTTATGTAGTAATGATGGAGCTACAAATCATTCGTACCCTCGAGGTACCCTCGTTTTTTTTTTGTACGCGACTCACGACGAGAGACGAGACACGCGTCCTCGCGTCGCTCCCATCGCTGACCAGAACCACCATGTGCCATGTGGCATGTGTCATGCACCATGTACCATGTACCATGTGCCGACTGGTGCAACTCCTTCCCCCTCCCCCTCCTCTTCGTCCTCCCCCTCCCCCATGTATACCCTGTACCATGTACCATACGTACACAGCAGCAGTTATGTGTAAGGACCAGGTAAATATTCCCTGAGTTTACCGGTGGGATACCCCTCGCACAGGACTCGTACGTACCAGGTAGTACCACGTATACCCTTGGTACGAAGTATACCGGTACATAAGTAAACCATGCACCCGGTATACTGGGTATGCCATACCGGCACACCATGCACCACGTACCATATTCCTTTGGTGTTCCGTTCTACCTGCAACATACCAGGTATTTACTGTAGGTATACTCGTACAGTATCCTTATCCGTCTTGGTTTACCGCACCAGTCTGTACCCCTATTAATACTATACCATGATGGCCCTTTTGGTATGCGGTTCGCTACCGACGTACTGTCTGTACCGGTATACTCGTACGAATCCTTCATGTATATGATACGTCGCACAAGGTATATCATACGTACCCGTTTGGTATATAATACGCATACTGTACGTATATGATACCGTCAGACACCGCCGTAACGTTGTCTACGTACCAGGTACGTCAGTAGAAGACCACATTCGAAAGCTGGAAGTGCTACCCGCGACCGCAGAAGGGGAATGCCGCAAGCGGTCTACACCAGCCGTCGCGGCGCGGCCGCTGTCGGAGTTTCCAGCAGATGCCCATGAGCGGAGGAACCAGCAGCAACAACAACAGTCGCACCAGAACCAGGAGCAGGAGGAGGAGGAGGAGGAGGGCATTGGCAAGCAACAGCAGATTCAGCAGCAGCAGCAGCAGCAACTGCACAAGGAAGGAGAGGAGCAGAGGGGCAGGAAGCAGCAGCAGCAGCAAAATCAGCAGCAGCTCAGTAGCACCACCGCGACCACCGCTACTACCACCACCACCACCACCACTGGTTACAGCGGTAGCAGCAGCAGCAGCGATAGTTCCTCCCAAGAACAACCCCCCGTGATACAGCCGGGTAGCGACGGAGCCGGCGAGGCCGTGACGACCTCCATCGGCAGCGGTTCGAGCGACTCAAGCGACCGCAGCGGCAGCGGCGGCAGCGGCAGCGGCAGCAGCAGCAGCAGCAGCAGCAGCGCTAGCCGGAGACGAGAATCGCCGGCGGCCAAAGCCAAGACCGAGGCTGCGGGTGCCCGCTGGAGCCGTCTGATGGTTGCGGTGGAGCGGGTTCTCCACTTCCGCCGGGAGGTGAAGGCCTGCTTCTCGTCGGAGTTGGAGGGATGCCTGCTTAAGGTAAAGGAGGGGGGGGGTGCGGGAGGGGGGTTCGCCCGCGCTTAGCGCTCTCGGTGTTTTCACGTGTAGGCTGGAAGGTGGGGGGGGGGGGGGGGTGTACTCGATATCCTGCATGGCCGTAGTCGTATGACCATAGACCCTCGCATCCCTACAATGAAGGGGGGGGAGGGGGGATGGGGGGTGTACTCGATATCCATGCATGGCCGTAGTCGTATGACCATAGACCTTCGCATTCCTGCAATGCCGGGACGGAGCATGTCGTGTTTTCACTGACCAGGCAGACATAGCTCGTACGTCGTAGCACCAAGCGCGAAGCGAAACGTGAGGTGTTCGGCGAGTCGCGTGAAGGGTGAGATTGCATCCTACTAAGAACCGCTTGTGAGGCGGACTCGCGTATGGACGGCAGCTTCAATGAGTTCATTTAGTTTCCGGTGTGGGGGGTGTAAGGGGTTGTTGGTGCCATGTTCAGCGTGGTGGCGGTGACGATGGTCACACCGACTGGCGACTACTGTGGCCAAGAATCATCGTTCTCGTGTGCTGCTGCTGCTGCTAGTGTTGACATTTCTGGCTGCTGCTGCTGCTTTGCTGCTGCTACTGTTGCCACCGTGTGCCCTCCGAGTACTAAAATGTAGGGTAGCTCTCGTTGGAAACTCGCTCTACTCGTAGTAGATACTTGTGGGCTGTCGTCAACTGCTGTGCTCGCTTCTGGTGGAAGGAAACGTAGAAGAAACAAAAAAATAACGGAGATTTTTATGTTGGACGGCGCAGACCTCCGGCCTCACCCAGCTAACAAAACAGGCTCCTGTAGTTTTGGCGGCCTACTGAACAAATTGGCAGCTTGCTCCGCTCGTATTTAATCCCGCACTTCCCGCTTTGTTGCCCCAGGCGACGAGGCCAGAGAGCGCAGCGGTCGACGAAGGCTGCATGCAGGCGCTGCTGGCACAGGCGAACAGGCTGTCGGTGAGAAAACAGACGACGTGGGTGCCGCCGCCGTGCATTGTTGCTCGAACGGGCTGCAGATATCGAACGTTCGTTGATGTTCCCCAACGATTGGCTGGGCGCTGTTTTCGTTGCTGGCGCATGCATGTGCGAGACTTCGATGTGAGGTTTGTCTCAAGTGGACTACGAAATTGCAAAATGGCTGATTCCGTTTCGTTTTTTTCTTTTCATGTTTTCAAGGCACCTGCGCACCCAGAGCATTTGCATATGCTTTGTATATGAAACGCGACTGGTTTGGGTTTTCCACCGTACAAGAGAACGTATTGTATCGTACTGCACCTTTCTGTCTTTCCTCGATCTCGCTCACGTGCCAAAGCACCCCCCCATCCGTTCCCCACCACTTCCCCACTCCCACGCTCACCCTCACCCCCCTACGCCCCCCTCCACCCCCCCAATCCCCACCTGAATCGTGTGATGACCTGTACACCGCCCTATACTCACTCCTCCTGCCCGCCTTCGGGTCCCATACCCTCTCACCTTTACACTCCCGTGCCGCGTTCTCTTTCCCCGGCGCCGGCACGTCCCGCCTAATCCCCGCCCCCATATTTCCCACTTATATCACCCCCACATCCACTCCCGTCGTTGCTTACCTCAAAGGCATTACCTCCTCGCTGACGAACGAACTCGCTCGCCTTGCCTTGCCTTCACCCCGTTCCCTTGGTACCCTTGCCACCCCTTCGCTTGCAACGCTTGCCTTGCAATGCTTGCCTTGCAACCCTCCTTCCCTTTGTATCCCTTCCTTCGATAACCTCTAGGCGGTGGAGGCCTGCTGCGACTGCGACGCCCACCAGGTCGTGTCTTCCAAGCTGTTCAAGAAGATGATGGAACGGGACTGGCGCACAATCGCCAAAGCTTTGTGAGTTATATACACACAGCAATTAACCCATTCAGAACTGAAAAAAAAAAATCCTACATTAATTATAAGTAGTTTGTCCCTAAACACGTGGCACCAGTTTTCAAGGGGTTAAGAACAAAAACAATTAACAATAACAATATTATCACTAATACTGACACGAAAAAATACAGGGAAGCTCTGGCTAGGAACTCGCCCTCGGGTGGATGTCTGCAACTGTCGGCAACCATGGCCAACTGCTGCTGTGTGTGCTGGTGGAAAACAGCATTAAAAAAAAAAAATCCAAAACAGTGTTTCGGAGTTTTTCGATCGGACGGCGCGGAATCTTCGAGTTCTCAATTCCGTATCGAATTTCCGGTTTCACCCAGCTAAAAAAAGTAAGGCATTCATAAATATGGTATGCCCTATACATATGAGGCGGCCGTGTAAAACAAATCGAATCGCTTCGCTCGTAATAACAATAACAGCAACAAGCAATAACAACAAAAGCAAGAACAATACGTAGCAAGAACAGCAACATCAAGAATAACAAAAAAAAAAAACAATGGCAATAACAATACGTAGCAACAACAGCAGCAACAGCAATATATTAAAAAAAACAATAACGACAGCAACGGCAACAACAGCAGAGCAGCGGCGAAAGGGAGAGGGGGGAGGGAGGAGAAGACGAGGGGGGTCGGGTCGGGTCGGTTCCGGTCCGGTGGGGGTTTTGTCGGATGCTTATCGGATGTTTGTCGGGTCTTATCGAGTACCGCATGCGCGCGCTCCTCACATTGTCGACCAGCCAAGGCCAAGAGAGGGCCGACGGCCGCGGGCACGGGACCCTTATGGTTTATTTTTACGCTAGGCAAGACGGGCGTTATCACTATCAGCTGCAGCCAATACGAAACGTGCCCGCGCGCCGGTTAACAAGCAATGAATGTGTTTTTTTTCTGCGGTACAACCATGGCCTGGTATGAATAGTTTTTTTTTGTTTTTGGTAATGGTGCTCTGTCGTATGGTACTGCGCCCTGGTTCCTCGTGATTTTGTATATACGTACCAGGTACTCGTGTTCCATTTTCCCCACTGCTCATGGTGGTGACATTTGTTGTTGTTGTTGCTTTTGGTGGTGGTGGTGGTGGTGGTGGTGGCGGTAGTGGCGGTGGTGGTGGTGGTAGTGTTGTTGATGCCGTCGTTGTTGCTGTTGCTGTCCTTGTTACTGGGCAATCGTCGTTGGACAGGCAATTTGGGCGAGCAAGGGGGACGCTCTGACGTCTCCCCCCTGTTTCGCTCCTTGTGCATGCTTGTCTCTTGTTTCCGTGTTTTGCTTCGTCTCGCCCCCCCCCCCCCCATCCCCCCCATTTCGTGCAGGTATGTGGTGCACCGCCTACAGCGGGACAGCCCTCCGAAGCAATCAGTCAGGTAAGTCTTAGCGATGTTCCTGGTGTGTTAATGTACGGGGTACCTATCTAAAGTACAGCACACCTATATACAGTACTAATACATATACTACACACCAGCGGGCAGATAATCAAATTCCCCGCTTCACGATCTAGATCTTTCAGGGCAGATATATTCCTGATCTGTATGATCTGTATGATCTGTATGGTCTATTACGGGGGGCCATAGTAAACAAGACCTACGTTACACACCAAAACCTATATATTTCCCTATTTTTACTAACAATATTTGGTCCTATTTTATATGGTCCTCCGTAATAGCTCAAGCTGCCGGGTGGGAGCCGTATAACCTGCACGATCTAGGGCATGCTTCCTGGATTGGATCTGTACTACACAGATCCTGCGCGACATCACATAACGGCAGCTCAGCATCTAGATGATATATCTGTAGATATAGATAGATCATGATATATCTGTCCGACGTGCGAAATATCAATCAAGAAAACGAGCATTTAAGAAAGGCAGGCTGAGATTCACAGGGAATTCAGAAATTCGAAAGCCGGTATTTTTGTAGGTATCATAGAGCGCAACACACGCCTCCGGCCTTTCTGCACGGAAACGTAAGGACCGTTTTGGGCTTTCTTCTTTTTAACTCTTTACACTTGCGACAAAAAAAAAAGTGGCCCACACTATTTCCGAGTAGTATTATATGTCCCAAAAAAAAAAATGGTTGTGGTTCTTGGGGGGTTAGTACCTAATTTTGTTTTTCTATTTTTTTGGTGGTGACCTCCTCGTGCGAGTGTCCAACCTTCGTAATTAAGCAGTGGACTAAAAGCAGTACACTGCTGGGGAACAGCAGGGCAATGCATATCGTTGGCCCTGCTCTACAGCAGTAAGAAATTCGGAAGCCGTTACGTACATGTGCGTAAGTAGAGTGTACAGTTTCCCAAGTAAGAAACCGAACCTGGGCCTACATTTCGTATTTCCTTGCCCATGAATAAGTCTATCATCAGGTATTTTAATAGGTCTATAAATAGGGACTAATAATAGGGACCATTAAAAGGACCATTATTTACTATTTGCTATTTACTGCAGTAGGGACTATTAATAGGATTATTTCTAGGGACTAATAATTATTAGTAGGACTACGTATTACTAGCGACTATTAATAGGACTATTAATAGGTCTACTATTCAATAGTCTACTATCATAATAGGTATGTCCCGCACTGCTGTGTATTCATGTATCCCTGCTGCTGTGGTTTGTGTTGCATAAGCCTGTGCGTGAAATGGTACCGGTACGAACGTACGAACGATATACAATTGTAGACACCACGCTATTCCCCCATTTCAGGCCGTAGCCCGGCGAACACCGTTCGAGTTGCCTTGCCGTGGACATGAAACATATCAGCGTGACCGCATCAACAGGGGGGGGAGTAAGTTCATCGGTGATGCTTGTTGTGTGTTGGACATGGGAGCCGCCACCAAACGACTTGTTTGGCAGAGCTTCGACAAAATGGTTGAAATAGTCCGCATTATTTTTTTCTACACAAAAAGTTATTATTTTCATTATTGTTACTATCACTATTATTATTACGGTGGACCTAATATTGTTAGTAAAAATAGGTACGAACATACGAAGTACGTATGATACGATATACTTGGTAGTTTTTGGTGTGTACCGTAGGTCCTATTTACTATTTACTATGGTCCCCCGTACTAATGCTCAATCGTTATGAAATACCCTTGCCATCCGACTATCTACTATGTGTATGTAGCATGATAAGCTACAACTTCGATCACCCATAAGCAATAAGCACTCCGAAAGAAGGAAACCACAGAAGAAACAAAAAGAGCACTCTGCACAAAATCCTACGATTGACATTACCACTCTGTCCCGAAATATACGCACTTTTTTATTGACTATTTGTGTATAAAAAGTGCCTATATGCAGGGAAAGAGTGTTACATTACTTTTTGATGAAATGAACGCCCCCCGTGGGAAGTACCGGTACACCATCATACCACCAACCATTGCGTTAGGGTTAGGATCTATTATGGGGTACGGGTATGACCCTATAGTAGTATTGGCATTTCGTCCGGCAGGATATTTCTGGGAAATTTACAGGTCACTAATAGTGTGGTCGGGTTTAGGGTCAGGGCCCGAATTAACGAGTATGAAATAAATTCAATTTGGGAAAAATAAAATTCAAATTCGCTTTTCATTGGTCAACACACGCACCAGCACCAAATATTATGCCCCAAGATCCTAATCTTTGGTGCTGGTGCGTGTGTTGACCAATAAAAAGCGGATTTTAATTATTTTTTTTCCAAATTGATTTTTTTTCTTCTTCGTTAAAACGGACCCTTAGGGTGAAGATGTTTGTTGGGTCATTCGTACCTCATACCCCGTAGGTTAGGTTAGGGTTAAAGGTCCCTATAGGCTGGTGAGTGCCTTGGTTGAAACACACAAATACTGCTGTGTACTGCTGGTAGGTCACCCCACAAAACCTACTCCCTTCTGTACCTATCATACCTACTTCCGCGAGCTCATTCCACTAAAAAATCCGAGAAATTTCCCGAGCGGTCGGGGTTAGGGGTTCCCAAAATAGTGTAAAATATGTTTGCAGGTGCCTGAGGAAAATATCGTGCAGGCGAGTTGCCCTTTTTGACATGCTGACCGGTGGGGTGCCTGGGTCTCAGGGCGGCTGTGGGCGCCTCCGGAGGCTCCTGCGGAGGGCTGGTCGTATATATTTCTGCACCTTGTGTGTGTGTTCTTCGCATTAAACCGTCCTTTTTACCCGTCGACATCCAGCACACCCAGTAGTGTCTGTGCCGATTCTTCATCCTAGGAGATACTAGTTCTGTGGTCACAAAATTTACGACACAGAGATACTACGCTACAAAGCAAGCAGAGCAGACAATGCATTGAGGGTGGGGTCAGAGCATTGTGGGTGGGGGCAGAGTGCCGAATGGGAAGGGCCCACTGCGGGATCAATGTGCCGACCGACCGGGAGCAGGGTGCCAAGTGCCAAGCGCAGCAGCAGCAGCAGCAGCAGCAACTCTCGCCTGCACGATATTTCCATCAGGCGGCTGAAACTACTACGGGCGACCATCATAGTAAATAGGACTTACGGTACACACAAAAACCTGTATTTTCCCCATTTTTTACCAACAATACGTGGTCCTATTTACTACGAGTATAGGTCCCCCGTGATATTATAACTTTCTTGCAAAATGGTTGCAACTACTACTGTACGTATATTTGTCTTGCAATATGGTTGGTGGTCCGAACCAGCTTTTTCGACGCATACGTACCTGGTAATAAATTCTGAGAAATTTCCTAGGCAGTCGTGGTCAGTTAGGGCGTTAGGGCGATTATATGGTGGGGATTAACGTCAAGTATATTTCAACCATTTTGACGCAGCTGATTGAAGGTCTATATATGCTAGCAAAGATGAGCTTCGACGAAATCCTCGAGCTCACAGCTGTTGTTGTTTTTTTTTAAAAATAAATATATACAAGCAGCAGTAGTCCTTTTTTCGACTCCCGCCCCCCGCCCCCCCCTCTCACCTCCGAACTTTACCCGGGCATTCGTCAAAAAGTAATATAGTGCCAATCGTCGGACTTTTACCGGCAAGCCCTCGGAGATGGTGACTTATCAGTATTACGGTAGCCTCAGGGGCGGGAAAAGGCCTCCTCGACGTTCTCGCTCCGTGCATCCCTTTCAGCCAGGCGAAGCGAAGCTCACCTATGATATCTGTATATATGCGTGTTGTTATTGGTTTTTTTTTTCATGATTTTTTTTCCGTCCATCTATTAATGTTTCGCGGTTTGTTTGTTTGTTTCAACGAAAGGTTAAGGTTTTCAATCCGATAATTTTTGTTTGCTTCTTTTTTTTTTCTTTAATATATAATAAAAGGTTTTCCGCGTTCATCAAGGATAAGTGGGCGGAGGGGGCCGGGGAGCTTGGGAAGCACGTGCGGGCGAACGGCGGGATGCAAGCTCCCTGGCTTAAGGTGCGCAGGCAGAAAACCCGGGCTAAAAGCAATAAAAAATGCCGGGCTGGGCGATGGGGGACAAATATTAATATTATGTAGGGGTTGCTCACCTAAGTTTTCTTGGGGCTCCTCCTCACTTGACGAAGCCTCCATATCTCATCCAAAGCTGACTTTTGATGGGATATAATACCAGTACGACAGACAGTAGTAGTTGTGGTCCCTCTATAGTGCCGGTTGCCCGCTATAGTGCCTGTGGAATCACTTGGCACAGATGGGATTCACCTGTCACCAGGTGTGGTGGTGGCGGATTAGTGCCGGTTGCCGCTATAGTGCCGGTATTGTTGGCTGGCGCATACCGGCACTATCGAGGGACCGGCAGTATTGCTGTGTGTAGGTGTTAACCTGATGAACTATCCCATGGCCCATAAATACCGCTATGTTCCAAAATATAAGAAACGTTTGTATATTCATACGTTATCAAATCGTCCCTTTTATTTTGTCACGGAGTGGTAGTGCTAACGAAACTGTTGTGCAACACAGATGAGTACTTCGTGCTGGTTTTGCACTGGTTTGGCGCCGGCCTTGCCTTGGTTTTGCCCTGTTTTTTGGCTAGCCTTGGCTCAACCGCCCTCGCGACGACGAAATGGCTCTGGTCGCGCCCTCTCCTCACGCGATTACCCCCGCCCTCGCCCCCTCCCCTCCTTCGCGAGAAAACCGCAATGCCACGGCTCGCTCGCTTATCGCTGCCGCCGCCGCTACAGCCGCGGCCACCCACGCATCCATCCACCCCGGTGAAAACCCGACGTTCCCCGTCCCGGCAGTGCAGGGATGCGAGGGTCTATGTTCATACCACTAAGGCAATGTATGACATGAGTACACCCCTCGCCCTCCCCCCCTCTCTTCTCCCACCTCCGCCCTCCTTGCGTCTCCCCTTCGGTTTCCCGCTAGGTCTACTGCGGGTACCTAACCACCAGGGGATTGCGCCTGGAGACCGCGATGAACGCCTTCCGCTCTTGGGAAACCCTGACCAGCACCCGCCAGTTGCGCAATGTGAGCCTTCTCCTCCATGTCGTGTGTCGAGCTGGTAGCTGCAGCAACACCCCGTCGTTGTGTCGGTGGTGGTGTTGGTGGTGTTAGTGTTGGTGGTGTTAGTGGTGTTGGTGGTGTTGGTGGTGGTGGTGGTAGTGATAGTAGTGGTGGTAGTGGTGGTGGTGTAGGTGGTGGTGTTGTTGCCGTTGGTGGTGTTGCCGTTTTTGCCGCTTTTTTGTCGTTGTCGACGCTGTTGCTGATGGCATTCTCGTTTTGGTTATTATTTTTTTGTTTGTTGTTTTTGTTTTGTTCTTGGCGTTGTTGTCGTTTCTGTTGCTGTTGGGCCCATGCTTAGGATATACCAGGTACCAGGTAGGGGTTTATCTACTTTTTTCTCGGACTTCCTTCTCATGTAAAGATTTCTCCCACAATCTGGTTTGTGAGAAAATAATGGAGCGCTTAGCCTCAAAATAATGAGAACTCGTAGGTATCATTCGATTTGTTAAAATGTTGAAAAAAAACAAACTGGAGATGAAGAATACAGTTGCCCTACGAAAAGCAGTTACCTTACAAAAAAGCAAGGCGCGTACGGGAGAGGAGCCTACTATTAATGTGTGACCCCGCATCTGAATGACGACTAAGAGGGAGAGAGAAAATAAGGGCGAAGAAAATCAATGGGATGGAACCAAAAAAAAGGAAACAAAATTTGTGGCCCCTCTATAGTGCCGATTGAGTAGTGCCGCCGGTTGCCCGCGACGGTGCCTGTGAAATCGCTTGGCTTCAGATGGGATTGCCTCTCGTTTCATTTTTTTTTTTTTCTCTCGCCACGTATTAGATTGCCCCCCCTTTCTGGGCATGGTGCTCCGTCTCGAAAGGGATGCGTGGTCAATGGTCACACGACTAAAATAGCCAACAAATGAGTACCCCCCCCCTCCCCCAACCACCGCCAGCTGAAGGCAGGCAGCACACACGTTGTCTATACCTTACTCGTGGAGCTCCGTGTCGAAAGGGATGCATGGTCAGAATGGTCGAATGACGAAGGCAAGCAGCTAATGAGTATCCCCCCGCGTCCCTCCCCTCCTCCTCCCTGAATTCAGGCATTGGCGGAATCGAACGCTCTACTTGCGAGGGCCCTTGCTCTCCACTTCGCCGGAGACGCCTCCTCCCAGGGAGGCGGTGCCGCCGCCGTGCGCCGAGCGTGCTGCGCCCTAGCCTCCGAAGACGTGGCCGACGTTCGGGTGAGGAGAGGCCTTGGGGACGGCGGGGGTGGTGGGTAGGGGCATGAGTTGGTTCTGGTTGGGTTTGGCGGCTAGTTGTTGGCTTGGTGACGAAAGTAGCCGACTATTAATAGCTGGTTTTCGCGCCTCGGGCTGATTCCCCCACCTGATAGACTATAACGGGGGACCTTATAGTAGAATAGGACCAGATATTGTTATGTATAGTAAAAATAGGGAAATACATACCGGTAGGTTTTTGTGCGTGTACCGTAGGTCCTATTTACTTTTATTTTTATTTATTTATTGTCATCGCTTTTGCTTCACAGCTTTTTCCGGACAAGCCGTGGTCACAGGTGTCGTCCCCCCCCCCCGTCCCCCGGTATAGACATGCCTTCATTTTTTATCGCGCATAGGTAGGATACATACACATACAGCATCCCCACTGCCCGTCGATGCTCATCGAATATTGCTAACTCATGCTCTCGCGCTTTCTGCTACGTAATCAATTTGTATGCAAGAAAAAAAACTTACGAGTATATATATGTATGTCCACCCGGTGATAATTGAACCCACGTAATTGATTTTTGTAGGCACGAGGACCACCTATCAAGCCACCGGTGACGCCGGCCAATGGTCCCCCGTAATAGATTTGTCAGGGCAGATCTTTATTTCCTGATCTGTATGATCTGTATGATCTGTAGGATCTGTAGCTCATGTTGCCGCGTGGGAGCCGGGTATCATCTGCATGATCTATACTCTGCAGGACATGTGTCCTTGTGTTGGATCTGTATTATACAGATCCTGCACAGCATATCATAACGGCGGTTAGGATCTAGATGATCTATCTGTAGATAGATAGATAGATCATGATCTGTCCGAGGTGTGCTAGCTTTAGTACCGCGCCAGGTACTGGTACCTAGTGTGTATTAACGACATATAACACAATTCAGGCCAACGTGAACGCGCGGCAGTCATATTTACAAAGACACAGCACTCCGCAAACTACTGCACGCAACTACTAGCTGAAATACCTGGAGTAGAGCCAACCATTAAAATTTTCTACAGCAGTACAATAGTCTACTCGTCGGCTTATAGTCAATCAAATCACAGCCCTACTGGCGCGGGAGGGGGGGGGGGGCAGACGGTTGGGTGGTGCAGCAAGCAGTGTTTCACGACTTGGGCCGTCTTCCGGTACTCACAATGGTTTTGACTTAGTAACACTAATACGCATTTCATCATCCTTCCGAGAAAGTTATCAGAAATTTACCAGGCTGTTGGGGTTAGGGATATAGGGGTTCTAGTAGGGGGTGAAAGTGGTTTGCAGTAAGTTTTAATTTCAACATTTTGTCCAAGCTAGGCTAATGGTCTATATACCTTGGGTGGAGGGAGGGGCGGGGCAGGGGCGGGGTGCGGGACAGGGGGGGGCAAGGGGTCGATGAACTCGCGCGCGGAAGCGGGGCGTGGGAGGAGGGGTCTCTCGTGTTGTCTGTATAGTATATTTCTCGTGCTGTGTGCTCTCTGTATAGTCTAGTGCTCGTGTCGTCTGTAGGCGCTTGCGCTGTCTGCTGTACAGAGCTTGGGCTTTGTGTTTAGCGCCCATGCTGGCTGTTTAGTACTCGTGCTGTATTTTGTTCGGCGTTTATGCTGTCTGTGTTGCGTCCGTGCTTTATCTGATAACTTACGGGAAATAGTTTTGCGGTGTGGTGGTGCATGTGAGGAGCGCGTGCACGCGCACGGGGGGGGGGGTGTCGAGGGATTTGCGGGTCTCGGCAGGCAAGCGCGGTTGCCCTGGCCGCTGGCGAGGGCACCGGTGCTGGCGTTTGGAAGACGCCCAGCACGATGCATCCTGCTTGCAGCTGTAGAAAGTAGAGTGTGTGGCCGGCCCCTGCTGTCCATCCATATATGTGTAATATTGCTGTACAAAAACAAAAAATGGGAATGGCGTACCGTGGTTCATCTGCCTTGTCGAAAAATGCGCGGGATGCCGCAGCTCTCGAGCTGGTAAATAAATTTCTTCTGCTTGCCCCATTGACCCTACTTACCAACATCTGTGGCTGTATCGTGAAGGATGAGAGGCGTGACGGGGGGCAGCTCTGCTTCCCAAGCCCCAAATATATGTTTGGTAGACATGTGGAAGGGTAATTTTGTTTTGGCAGATCTGAGTGAATAAATAACTGAGCTTGACCACATACCGGGTCCGATCCCCCAACCCCAACCCCCCCCCCCCCCCCCACACGTACAAAACCCTCACAAACTCCCATTTCGTGCACGGACCAGGCGATGGTGAGCAGCACTGGGTCCCCGCCAGCTCTCCTCGGTGTCTTTGAGGACGAGGACGAACCGTCGGAACACGAACCATCGTCGGAACACGACCACGACCCTTCGTCAGAACGGTCTTCGGAACGATCTTCGGAACAATCGCCGGAACGAGTATCTGAAGTGGATGTGGTTGCCTCGGTCGAAGCCGGGAGGGGCGAAGAGACCCCCCCGTCCTCTCCCTCCTCCTCTTCTTCTGGGAGTCGCGATGGTGGGAACGGCGCTCAAAGGCAAGCGATATCGGAGCGGCCCGCGGACGCTCTCACGCCCGGGGGGAAAGCGAGGAGTGGGGTCCGGGTCAGCGATGGGGGTGACCCGACCCGGGAAGCGAATGCCGCTGTCGTTGTCGAGCACACCACGGAGGAGGGGGTGGGAGCAGCGGGCGGAGAGGGTGTTAACGGGGAGGCAGGGGGGGCGGAGGGGACGGCAGTGTCTGCTGCTGGTGCTGGTGCTGCGGAAGAAGCTGCGGGGGTTGCGGTGGCAGAGGCAGAGGCTGTGGCGAAAGCTGAAGCAGAAGCGAGAAGGGAGGAAGCTGCTGTGGCGGCGGCGGCGGCAGCGGCGGCAGAAGCAGAGGTAGCGGCGGCAGCAGCGACAAAGGCAGCGGCAGCGGCAGCAGCAGCGGCTGCGATCCCGAAAGTGCCGCAGGACGTGCTTGAGGTCGCGAAGGAGTGCGCCGCGTACGAGGAGGTTAGCGGGGTCATCACGGCCGTCTACTCCTCGAGGTGGGTTTTTTTTAACTTGGCTTGCCTTCACGAGCGGTGGGGGGGGGGAGGAGGGGTTGTNACAGACAGACAGACAGACAGACAGACAGACAGACAGACATACAGACAGACCACGACCTTCTACGGTAGGATCGTCTAGTTTGTCACCTGCCCGTCGTGAGAGAGTTGTGCAGGACCTGCGTACAGCAGTGGGCACCCCCGATTCAAGAGCGCCCCAAGATAAAAAGAAAATTCGGGGTTTTTGTTTTAAGAGCAGTCAAATCGGCATGCATGTCCCGCCTATACTAAAAAAACTATATATTTCCCCACTACAGACAAGAGCAATCAAAGTGTAGTTAACCCTTTAGGAACTGCAGTCCCGATGTGGGGACAAAACACTTGGAATTAGACTGAAATATTGGTTTATGTACAGTGCAGTACTAAAAGGGTCAAGAGCGCTTGTTTTGGCTTTTGTCAAGGGGGGCTCTTGAATCGGGGGTAACCGCTGTTTATAGTGATACGGTTACAAATCCAACCCAGGAAACATGGTGCTATACCAGGTTTTCAGGGTCCCGAGCTAGATCATACAAAGATCGGGAACATATCTATTCTGCCTTGGGAAATAGTTAGATCACGAAGTCGGGGTCGGTGATCTGTCCGGCGAGTTGTGGAGCTGTTCCAGACGTCGACGTGTGCTACGATAGAGGTATATAGAGGTATACCTTATTTTGGCTGAAGCGTTTTTCTGAATGATCGGGCTCCTTAGGGCCCGAATGAACGAGTATAAAATAAATTCAATTTGGAAAAAATAAACTTCAAATTCGCTTTTCATTGGTCAACACACGCACCAGCACCAAATATTATGCCCCAAGATCCTAATCTTTGGTGCTGGTGCGTGTGTTGACCAATAAAAAGCGGATTTTAATTATTTTTTTTCCAAATTGATTTTTTTTCTTCTTCGTTAAAACGGACCCTTAGGGTGAAGATGTTTGTTGGGTCATTCGTACCTCATACCCCGTAGGTTAGGTTAGGGTTAAAGGTCCCTATAGGCTGGTGAGTGCCTTGGTTGAAACACACAAATACTGCTGTGTACTGCTGTAGGTCACCCCACAAAACCTACTCCCTTCTGTACCTATCATACCTACTTCCGCGAGCTCATTCCACTAAAAAATCCGAGAAATTTCCCGAGCGGTCGGGGTTAGGGGTTCCCAAAATAGTATAAAATATGTTTGCAGGTGCCTGAGGAAAATATCGTGCAGGCGAGTTGCCCTTTTTGACATGCTGACCGGTGGGGTGCCTGGGTCTCAGGGTGGCTGTGGGCGCCTCCGGAGGCTCCTGCGGAGGGCTGGTCGTATATATTTCTGCACCTTGTGTGTGTGTTCTTCGCATTAAACCGTCCTTTTTACCCGTCGACATCCAGCACACCCTCTTTTTTCTCTTTTTTTCTCTTGCATGCACCTGGATTGCTAGCAGGGTAGGTCTTGCCTGTCGTATATGGCGTTGCATTGTCTGCTCTGCTTACTGCACTGAGTGTAGTATCTCTGTGTCGTAGTTTTGTGACCACAGAACTGGTACCTTTTTAGGATGAAGAATCGGCACGGACACTGGGTGTGCTGGATGTCGACGGGTAGAAAGGAAGGTTTAATGTGAAGAACACACACACACACCCAGTAGTGTCTGTGCCGATTCTTCATCCTAGGAGATACTAGTTCTGTGGTCACAAAATTTACGACACAGAGATACTACGCTACAAAGCAAGCAGAGCAGACAATGCATTGAGGGTGGGGTCAGAGCATTATGGGTGGGGGCAGAGTGCCGAATGGGAAGGGCCCACTGCGGGATCAATGTGCCGACCGACCGGGAGCAGGGTGCCAAGTGCCAAGCGCAGCAGCAGCAGCGGCAGCAGCAGCTCTCGCCTGCACGATATTTCCATCAGGCGGCTGAAACTACTACGGGCGACCATAGTAAATAGGACTTACGGTACACACAAAACCTGTATTTTCCCCATTTTTTACCAACAATATGTGGTCCTATTTACTACGAGTATAGGTCCCCCGTAATATTATAACTTTCTTGCAAAATGGTTGCAACTACTATGTACGTATATTTTTCTTGCAATATGGTTGGTGGTCCGAACCAGCTTTTTCGACGCATACGTACCTGGTAATAAATTCTGAGAAATTTCCTAGGCAGTCGTGGTCAGTTAGGGCGTTAGGGCTATTGTATGGTGGGGATTAACGTCAAGAATATTTCAACCATCTTGACGCAGCTGATTGAAGGTCTATATATGCTAGCAAAGATGAGCTTCGACGAAATCCTCGAGCTCACAGCTGTTGTTGTTTTTTTTTAAAAATAAATATATACAAGCAGCAGTAGTCCTTTTTTCGACTCCCGCCCCCCGCCCCCCGCCCCCGCCTCTCACCTCCGAACTTTACCCCGGCATTCGTCAAAAAGTAATATATATAATGCCAATCGTCGGACTTTTACCGGCAAGCCCTCGGAGATGGTGACTTATCAGTATTACGGTAGCCTCAGGGGCGGGAAAAGGCCTCCTCGACGTTCTCGCTCCGTGCATCCCTTTCAGCCAGGCGAAGCGAAGCTCACCTATGATATCTGTATATATGCGTGTTGTTATTGGGTTTTTTTTTCATGATTTTTTTTCCGTCCATCTATTAATGTTCCGCGGTTTGTTTGTTTGTTTCAACGAAAGGTTAAGGTTTTCAATCCGATAATTTTTGTTTGCTTCTTTTTTTTTTCTTTAATATATAATAAAAGGTTTTCCGCGTTCATCAAGGATAAGTGGGCGGAGGGGGCCGGGGAGCTTGGGAAGCACGTGCGGGCGAACGGCGGGATGCAAGCTCCCTGGCTTAAGGTGCGCAGGCAGAAAACCCGGGCTAAAAACAATAAAAAATGCCGGGCTGGGCGGTGGGGGACAAATATTAATATTATGTAGGGGTTGCTCACCTAAGTTTTCTTGGGGCTCCTCCTCACTTGACGAAGCCTCCATATCTCATCCAAAGCTGACTTTTGATGGGATATAATACCAGTACGACAGACAGTAGTAATTGTGGTCCCTCTATAGTGCCGGTTGCCCGCTATAGTGCCTGTGGAATCACTTGGCACAGATGGGATTCACCTGTCACCAGGTGTGGTGGTGGCGGATTAGTGCCGGTTGCCGCTATAGTGCCGGTATTGTTGGCTGGCGCATACCGGCACTATCGAGGGACCGGCAGTATTGCTGTGTGTAGGTGTTAACCTGATGAACTATCCCATGGCCCATAAATACCGCTATGTTCCAAAATATAAGAAACGTTTGTATATTCATACGTTATCAAATCGTCCCTTTTATTTTGTCACGGAGTGGTAGTGCTAACGAAACTGTTGTGCAACACAGATGAGTACTTCGTGCTGGTTTTGCACTGGTTTGGCGCCGGCCTTGCCTTGGTTTTGCCCTGTTTTTTGGCTAGCCTTGGCTCAACCGCCCTCGCGACGACGAAATGGCTCTGGTCGCGCCCTCTCCTCACGCGATTACCCCCGCCCTCGCCCCCTCCCCTCCTTCGCGAGAAAACCGCAATGCCACGGCTCGCTCGCTTATCGCTGCCGCCGCCGCTACAGCCGCGGCCACCCACGCATCCATCCACCCCGGTGAAAACCCGACGTTCCCCGTCCCGGCAGTGCAGGGATGCGAGGGTCTATGTTCATACCACTAAGGCAATGCATGACATGAGTACACCCCTCGCCCTCCCCCCCTCTCTTCTCCCACCTCCGCCCTCCTTGCGTCTCCCCTTCGGTTTCCCGCTAGGTCTACTGCGGGTACCTAACCACCAGGGGATTGCGCCTGGAGACCGCGATGAACGCCTTCCGCTCTTGGGAAACCCTGACCAGCACCCGCCAGTTGCGCAATGTGAGCCTTCTCCTCCATGTCGTGTGTCGAGCTGGTAGCTGCAGCAACACCCCGTCGTTGTGTCGGTGGTGGTGTTGGTGGTGTTAGTGTTGGTGGTGTTAGTGGTGTTGGTGGTGTTGGTGGTGGTGGTGGTAGTGATAGTAGTGGTGGTAGTGGTGGTGGTGTAGGTGGTGGTGTTGTTGCCGTTGGTGGTGTTGCCGTTTTTGCCGCTTTTTTGTCGTTGTCGACGCTGTTGCTGATGGCATTCTCGTTTTGGTTATTATTTTTTTGTTTCTTGTTTTTGTTTTGTTCTTGGCGTTGTTGTCGTTTCTGTTGCTGTTGGGCCCATGCTTAGGATATACCAGGTACCAGGTAGGGGTTTATCTACTTTTTTCTCGGACTTCCTTCTCATGTAAAGATTTCTCCCACAATCTGGTTTGTGAGAAAATAATGGAGCGCTTAGCCTCAAAATAATGAGAACTCGTAGGTATCATTCGATTTGTTAAAATGTTGAAAAAAAACAAACTGGAGATGAAGAATACAGTTGCCCTACGAAAAGCAGTTACCTTACAAAAAAGCAAGGCGCGTACGGGAGAGGAGCCTACTATTAATGTGTGACCCCGCATCTGAATGACGACTAAGAGGGAGAGAGAAAATAAGGGCGAAGAAAATCAATGGGATGGAACCAAAAAAAAGGAAACAAAATTTGTGGCCCCTCTATAGTGCCGATTGAGTAGTGCCGCCGGTTGCCCGCGACGGTGCCTGTGAAATCGCTTGGCTTCAGATGGGATTGCCTCTCGTTTCATTTTTTTTTTTTGCTCTCGCCACGTATTAGATTGCCCCCCCTTTCTGGGCATGGTGCTCCGTCTCGAAAGGGATGCGTGGTCAATGGTCACACGACTAAAATAGCCAACAAATGAGTACCCCCCCCCTCCCCCAACCACCGCCAGCTGAAGGCAGGCAGCACACACGTTGTCTATACCTTACTCGTGGAGCTCCGTGTCGAAAGGGATGCATGGTCAGAATGGTCGAATGACGAAGGCAAGCAGCTAATGAGTATCCCCCCGCGTCCCTCCCCTCCTCCTCCCTGAATTCAGGCATTGGCGGAATCGAACGCTCTACTTGCGAGGGCCCTTGCTCTCCACTTCGCCGGAGACGCCTCCTCCCAGGGAGGCGGTGCCGCCGCCGTGCGCCGAGCGTGCTGCGCCCTAGCCTCCGAAGACGTGGCCGACGTTCGGGTGAGGAGAGGCCTTGGGGACGGCGGGGGTGGTGGGTAGGGGCATGAGTTGGTTCTGGTTGGGTTTGGCGGCTAGTTGTTGGCTTGGTGACGAAAGTAGCCGACTATTAATAGCTGGTTTTCGCGCCTCGGGCTGATTCCCCCACCTGATAGACTATAACGGGGGACCTTATAGTAGAATAGGACCAGATATTGTTATGTATAGTAAAAATAGGGAAATACATACCGGTAGGTTTTTGTGCGTGTACCGTAGGTCCTATTTACTTTTATTTTTATTTATTTATTGTCATCGCTTTTGCTTCACAGCTTTTTCCGGACAAGCCGTGGTCACAGGTGTCGTCCCCCCCCCCCGTCCCCCGGTATAGACATGCCTTCATTTTTTATCGCGCATAGGTAGGATACATACACATACAGCATCCCCACTGCCCGTCGATGCTCATCGAATATTGCTAACTCATGCTCTCGCGCTTTCTGCTACGTAATCAATTTGTATGCAAGAAAAAAAACTTACGAGTATATATATGTATGTCCACCCGGTGATAATTGAACCCACGTAATTGATTTTTGTAGGCACGAGGACCACCTATCAAGCCACCGGTGACGCCGGCCAATGGTCCCCCGTAATAGATTTGTCAGGGCAGATCTTTATTTCCTGATCTGTATGATCTGTATGATCTGTAGGATCTGTAGCTCATGTTGCCGCGTGGGAGCCGGGTATCATCTGCATGATCTATACTCTGCAGGACATGTGTCCTTGTGTTGGATCTGTATTATACAGATCCTGCACAGCATATCATAACGGCGGTTAGGATCTAGATGATCTATCTGTAGATAGATAGATAGATCATGATCTGTCCGAGGTGTGCTAGCTTTAGTACCGCGCCAGGTACTGGTACCTAGTGTGTATTAACGACATATAACACAATTCAGGCCAACGTGAACGCGCGGCAGTCATATTTACAAAGACACAGCACTCCGCAAACTACTGCACGCAACTACTAGCTGAAATACCTGGAGTAGAGCCAACCATTAAAATTTTCTACAGCAGTACAATAGTCTACTCGTCGGCTTATAGTCAATCAAATCACAGCCCTACTGGCGCGGGAGGGGGGGGGGGGCAGACGGTTGGGTGGTGCAGCAAGCAGTGTTTCACGACTTGGGCCGTCTTCCGGTACTCACAATGGCTTTGACTTCGTACACTATACGCATTTCATAATCCTTCGAGAAAGTTATCAGAATTACGAGGTGTTAGGGTTTAGGGACTATAGGGGTTCTAGTCAGGGGGATGAAAGTGGTTTTGCAGTAAGTTTAATTCAACCATTTTGTCCAAGTAGGGCTAATGGTCTATATACCCTTGGGTGCGGAAGGGGGGGGGGCGCGGGGCGGGGTGCGAAGGTCAGGGGGGGGAAGGGTCGATGACTCGGCGCGGCGGAGGGGGCGTGGGAGGGAGGGTCTTCGTGTTGTCTGATTAGACATATTTTCTCGTGCTGTGTGGCCTCTGTTAGTCTAGTGTCGTGTCTGTCTGTAGGCGCCGCTTGCGCTGTATGCTGTAGCAGGAGCTTGGGCTTTAGTCTTTAGCGCCATGCTGCTGTACTGTTGTGTGTATCTTGCTGTATTTTTCAGAGCGTACTTATTGCTGTCTTGTGTTGCATGTCCGTGGCTTTATCTGACATAATTTAAGGGAAATGGTTTGATCAGAGCACTCGACAGCATTGTCGGTGGTGCATGTGAGAGATGCGCGTGAACGGCAGGGGGGGGGGTGTCGAGGGATTTGCGGCAGTCTCGGCGGCAGCGCGGTGCCCTGTACGCTGGCAGAGAGGCACGGTGGCTGGGCGTTTGGAAGAGGCCCAGCACGATGATCCTGCTTGCGCTGTGAAGAAGTAAGACTGCTGTGTGGCCGGCCCCTGCTGGTCACCATATCTGTGTAATATTGCTGTAACGAAAAACAAAAAATGGATGGCTTCACCAGTGCGTTAATCTGCTTGTCGAAAATGGCGGGATGCCCGAGCTCTTCGAAGCTAGGTAAGTAATTTCTCTGCTTGCCCCATTGACACCCACTTACCACATCTGTGCTGTATACGCTGAGATGAGAGGCGTGACGGGTGGACCGCTACTGTCCCAAGCGCAAAATATATGTTGGTAGAATGTGGAAGGGTAATTTTGTTTTGGCAGATCTGAGTGAATAAATAACTGAGCTTGACCACATACCGGGTCCGATCCCCCAACCCCAACCCCCCCCCCCCCCCCCACACGTACAAAACCCTCACAAACTCCCATTTCGTGCACGGACCAGGCGATGGTGAGCAGCACTGGGTCCCCGCCAGCTCTCCTCGGTGTCTTTGAGGACGAGGACGAACCGTCGGAACACGAACCATCGTCGGAACACGACCACGACCCTTCGTCAGAACGGTCTTCGGAACGATCTTCGGAACAATCGCCGGAACGAGTATCTGAAGTGGATGTGGTTGCCTCGGTCGAAGCCGGGAGGGGCGAAGAGACCCCCCCGTCCTCTCCCTCCTCCTCTTCTTCTGGGAGTCGCGATGGTGGGAACGGCGCTCAAAGGCAAGCGATATCGGAGCGGCCCGCGGACGCTCTCACGCCCGGGGGGAAAGCGAGGAGTGGGGTCCGGGTCAGCGATGGGGGTGACCCGACCCGGGAAGCGAATGCCGCTGTCGTTGTCGAGCACACCACGGAGGAGGGGGTGGGAGCAGCGGGCGGAGAGGGTGTTAACGGGGAGGCAGGGGGGGCGGAGGGGACGGCAGTGTCTGCTGCTGGTGCTGGTGCTGCGGAAGAAGCTGCGGGGGTTGCGGTGGCAGAGGCAGAGGCTGTGGCGAAAGCTGAAGCAGAAGCGAGAAGGGAGGAAGCTGCTGTGGCGGCGGCGGCGGCAGCGGCGGCAGAAGCAGAGGTAGCGGCGGCAGCAGCGACAAAGGCAGCGGCAGCGGCAGCAGCAGCGGCTGCGATCCCGAAAGTGCCGCAGGACGTGCTTGAGGTCGCGAAGGAGTGCGCCGCGTACGAGGAGGTTAGCGGGGTCATCACGGCCGTCTACTCCTCGAGGTGGGTTTTTTTTAACTTGGCTTGCCTTCACGAGCGGTGGGGGGGGGGAGGAGGGGTTGTGTGTTTTTATGGGTGTGACGGCGGCGGCGCGTTAGCGTAGGTTCTTGCGGCCTGGTCTATGATCGTTGTTTGTTATGGTGGTTGGATGCTCCAGGTCGAATGCGCTCCTTAATCCGAACACGAAGCCAACGGATACGATTGCCTATTCGTATTCGTATTCGTATTCGTGCGGGATGTCCATGGTCCAGTGCTCGGCCGCAGCTACTCTTGGGGTTCGCGTTTTGGTTCAATCGCTTCGATCTTGATGCGCGCCAGCCTACGGAGTGGTGCGAATATCGGACACGTCATGCTCTACTCGTAGATGCCATCATTTCCTGGAAATTTCGGTCATGAGATGGTGTTGCAAAGAGCCGTGTCGTGCAAATCCCACCCTGTGAAACATGTACGCCAAGACCTGTGGTAGATAGACCCTCTTGGGCCTTCAGAGGGGGAGGGGAAATGTGGCCTAGCGTTTTCAATGCCTTCGGTTAATTTGCGGCGTTTTTTAGCCGGGATCGGTCTCACGAGGCGTCGTGCGTGGTCTCGGTAGGCCGAGCGGATGCCCTCCCACCCTGTCCTCGATTGCGTTTATCCCCTTCCTCTTTGTCCCTCTGGTTTGTGGACTCTTATCGCCCTCCCTCCCTCCCTCCCTGCCTCTAAGTCTCCCCCGTTTTCCCTCGCATGGGGGTCGTGTCGTCGCCGGCACAGCCAGCTTCCATCCGCAAAACCACCGCTATTAATAGCATCCCCTATTTCATGCGGATCTCTATTGCCCACGTTTCCCTGTTGTAGCTTACTCGGAGTGTAGCATTGGCAGTTACAGCTACGCAATTATCACGAGCATGGCAGTTTATGTGCCGACACGTACGAAGTCACGCAGCTTTGAAGTTTTTTTTTGTTAAGACACGCCCCCCACCAACTGTGTGTACGTACCCACGCACGCGGAATTAGCAACACCCACCACCAACCCAAACCCACCCACCACACCACCTACACCACACCTAGCCCACCCCCCTCCTCATGCAACGCCAGGTACGGGACAGACGCGGCTCGGGGCGCTCCCGTCGTCCCCCCGTGGGTGCGACGGATGGCCGCCCTCTGGCGCCTCGCGGGCGACAGCGGCGCCGGGGAGGGAGCCAACTCGCTCGCGGGAGGTGGCTCGAGCGGAGCGGGCTCAGGCGGCGGCCTTAGCGGAAGACGCGGTGGTGGTGGTGGTGGTGGTGGTTTTCGTGGTCGTGGTGGTGGTGTTCGTGGCGGTGGCGGTGGTGGTGGTGGTGGTGGTGGTGGTAGCAGTGCGGATAACGGCCTCATGGGAGACGGGCGCCACAGCGGCGGCGGAGGCGGTGGCGGTGGTGGCAGCGTGAGTACGCGCAGTTCGAGCGAGTCGGCTGTTCGGGACTGGCTGGGGTTGGGAGGAGGGGGGGGCGGCGGCGGCGGGGGCGCTGGCGGCGGTGGCGGCGATAGTAACTTAGGACGAGGAGGGGGCGAAGGCGACGGCTTCTTGTTCCCCGCCAAACCGATTGGCGGTGGTGCCGGAGGCAGGGGTGGGGACGGGACAGCAGCGGCGGCGGCGATAGCTAGCCTCTCCCGAGGGCGGTGATGTCCGCCGCAGAAATCGCCCCTGGCTCTGGGGGGCAGACGTTCCGACAAGGTGGCGATGGTGGTCGTGGTCGGGGTGGCGGGGTTCGTTTTGCGTGGTGAATTATCGGTGTCCATCCGCTATAACAGTGGGAGAGGGCGGGGCGTAGCGACGCTTGGATGCAACGAACGAGTGGGCGCTTGGTTTCGGCGTCACACGGTTTCGGCAAGGGCGAGATGGAGATTGGCGGATGCTACTACTGTACGTATATACTGCTTGCTGGATCGGTCGGAACGCAAAGCAGAGCCTAACAGAACGGACCAGAGCCGAGCAGAACGAGACAGCAAGAGCAAAAAAAAAGGACGAAGGAACACAAATAGACCCAACCGGAACCAGGCAGAGACTCAATCAGATCCGAGCAGTGTAGACAAGCAGACCTAGGCAGAGCTAACCGGAGGCTAAGCGGGAGCTAAGAGGGAGCTAAGGAGGAGCTAGGCGGGAGCTAAGACGGGAGCCAAGCGGGAGCCGAGCAGGAGCCAAGCAGGAGCTAAGAGGGAGCTATGCGAGAGCTGAGCAAGAGCTGAGCGGGAGCTGAGTGCGATTGGGAGTTGAGGGGGAGAAACGCTGAAGCTAAGCGGGAGCTGATTAGATGAAGCGCCGCGGGGGGCATACTTCTCGGCTACTATTGTGCAAGAGATGGAG
The DNA here is from genome assembly GCA_008828725.1 of Saccharina japonica. Classification (NCBI taxonomy): domain Eukaryota; class Phaeophyceae; order Laminariales; family Laminariaceae; genus Saccharina; species Saccharina japonica. Next base: position 71,058 of record MEHQ01002102.1, read on the forward strand.
ATATCGGGGATTTGGAGCAGGAGCAGAGCAGCGAATATGGGCCTGCCCCGCCGCGAAAATATTTCGTGGTGTGATCGAAAAAAACAGGCCCTCGAAATAGAAAAAAATCGTCAGGGTCTTGGATGACGTCTTCGTCACATGATACATACGTCATTCAAGGTTTTTAGACGAGTTTTCAAATAAAAATGGCTCTGACGAGCAGGGGGAGGGAAAAAACTCGGGGCTCGTTTTTTGGCTTCTTTTCTGGCGCGTCGTACGTACGTCACCTTATTTTGTACTACTGTAGCGTTTTCCCGTCGGTAGATAGAGATGTATGACACAGGGACATCAGATAAAAACCGTTTTTTCACGACCAATAAAACAACAACGAAAAAAAAGAAAAAAAAAAGTTTGACCAGTAATATAATATAGGACAAAAGAAGCTCGGGACACCACCGTTTTCGCTTTCTCTGGCCCTCCTGCGCTTGGTGTAGTTTCGTTTACTTTTTTTTTTTTTTTTTTTTTGTTCTCTTGCCGTTTTCGTCGGTAGAGAGAGAAACGGCCGATACTCGACACCACGAGATAAATCGGGCGTGTCGTATACTTCGTATAGGTGAGACTTTGTCGTACATGGTATAATGGGTCCTCCCTATTTTATTTTATTTTTCACGGGCGAGAGTCGTTTTACGAAGTTGCGGACGTACTTAACCCCTTAAGAACTGGCCCCACCTATTAGGGGACAAACCACTTGGAATTAGTGTGGGATAATGTTTTCAGTTCTGAATGGGTCAAGACGCGTTTTTGATTATGTGGTCCCTCCACATATAATGGATTATTCGGAGGGGCTGCACTACGAGGGGTTTCGTTGCGAGGGAGGCGTGGAGGCCGATTTTGAACACGGGGGTTGGAGGGGGGGCGCATCAGGAAGGAGGGGTTGGGTTTGGGTTGCTCTAAGCGAGGCCTAATGAGATAGAAACCTTCCGCAGAGGACGGAGAGGCGGTGGACGGGGGGGGGAGGCTGGTACTCATGTTGCAACTGCCGTAGTCGTATGGACCAGTAGACCCTCGCATCCTAATTCGTTGCGGGAGGAGCACGTCGGGTTTTCACACAGACCAGGAGGCTTGCTTGCACCCAAGGGAAACGCCGTGAGGTAGTTGCAGCGCAGGAGGTGCGCATCTGTATACGCCTGTGAGTCGTTGACTTGGGGAGGGGATGTACTCTGTCATGCATGGCACAAGGGCGGGGTGTAGAGGGGGCGGAGGGGAGTCGTGTACTCATGTCGATCATGGCCGTAGCCGTATAACCATAGACCCTCGCATCCCTACGATGCCGGGACGGAGCGCGTTGGGTTGGGGGTAGGGGGTAGAGGAGCACTTGTACGGTACAGCTATCAAGAGTCGGGTGGGTGGATGGTTTTATGGTGTAGTGCGCGCGCGCGTGCTACCCTTAGGGGGATCGCGCCGTTTCGCTTCGGGCGATGCGGCGTTGTTGTGTGTGTGCGTGTGCGTATGTGTGCATATATGTGTGCCTATCTTGTGTCTGTGCGTTTTCTTTCGGAAAAAAAGTGTGTGTGTTTTGTTTTGTGCTTTTATTTCGAAAAATGTCTCGTGTGTATGTGTGTTTGTGTTTATTAAAACGTTTTGCGACTGCGTACCTTTAGTTTTCGCGCCGCTGACTGGATTGTGTGTTTGTTTTGTCACGGGGACAGAAAACCCTTGCACTATACCTGTTACGGCATCTCGGCACGAGCGGTACAAGTAGCTATAACAAGAAGTCCCCCCCCCACTTCTGTTGGTGACATATATATTTGCCGGGTTTTCCGCTCGTGGTGGCTTTTTTCTACTGCATAATACTATTAATAGTGTAGACTCCTATGTGTGTATTCTTCGGGTTGCAGCATATGTATGGCGGGTCGGGGTTGGTTTTGTGGTACTTTTTATTCCAGCGAGTTTCCAGTCACGGTAGAGGTGGTGGTGGTAGTGGCGGTGGCGACGAGTCTTCATGCTTCGCTCGCGCGCGTGCGAAGTCTGAAAGCTTTTTTGGTTTGTTTTTTACGCGCGTCTTGTTGTTGGCGAGGTCGTCGGGTCGTCGCGTGCGGCGGCACGGTCCCTCTTGTGCCGGCCGTGGATCGTGTCTGCCGCCTACCGGGGTGCCGCGGTTTTCGTTTTTTCTTTCCTTGTATAATCGAGATGCTCTTAAATACTTCTTTTTTTTTTCCATGTAACCCATATTTTTTGTTTTGCTCTATTTTCTCCAGCTTCCTCTCCCTTTCGCAACTCAGCTCCGGGGACACGTATAGTAGCAGGCGCTCCTCCCCCCTCCCCGCCTACGGTGCGTGCATTTTTGTTTTGCTGCGATCCTGCAATCACTGAAGACATGGAAAATATTGTGTTTAGATTATAAACGAAACACGAGGTTTGATTAAACTCGTTTATTTTTTGTTAAATATATCACATTTTTTTTTCGTGCGTCCTGACTCGATCGGTATTTCGGTTCAAGGGTGTGTGATAAAAGACGGTGTTAATCGGAGAGGGAGAGAGAGAGAAGAAGGGGGGGTATACACGAGGAAGACTATTTTTGAACGTACAAATTACATTTCGTGTTTCGCCTTTTTTGCTCGCGCAAAGGCGGATGGCGTAGTCGGTTTGGGGCCAAGATAGGTCTATGAGCTCGCACTATCAATAGTGTAGTTGTTGACCACGCCTATTTCTTATCGTGGAAACCCCCCCGATAGTGTCTTCAGCAGGTATAATTAGCTCTGTTTTTGTTTTACCTGACAACAAAACAAGGCATTTTTTTACACGGACGAGGCGTTTTTGAGAGTATCAGGGCGGGGATGCGGGGGGGTAATGGGGTGGACTCGTGTTGGGGTGGAGGGGGGGTTTACGACGGACGGTTAACTCGAAATGGTGAACGCCTTCGTATATAGTTGGTCATTGCAATGGGTGGAAAACTGTGAGCAGGGCGGGTAAAACATATACAACCTGGTACATCGAATAAATAATTGTGCAATCGACAACAGCCGTATCAACCGCAAGCCTGAGCTACAGCGGTGACCCCTTTTCTGTTTCAAACGCACTCAGAGGCTTAGGGGATACCGTACATTCTTCGACTAAGAACCGGACAATTTATTAGGCAAGCACGATCAGAAGAGGGTTGTATATGACCCGCTTGGGGATAATAAAAAAAAAACGACCTAAAACAACGGTTCATATCATACCAGCAGGGACGTATTCATATGTTTGATCTAATAGTCAACCGTCTACGCGTAGGAATATTGATGGTATGCTGCAGTACATACGAGTATCAGAGGATCATGCTGCCTGCGCCCACATGTCGTTCGAGCAATTGCATTTTGGATGGCCGGGTGTTACGATAGACGCTTGCTACGATAGAGGTATACCTTTTTTTGGCTGAAACGTTTTCTGAATGACGGGGGGGGGCGCCTTAACCCTTTTAGGACTGCGGTCCCATTTAGGGGACAAACCACCCAAATTCTAAGTGATTTGTCCTTAAAACGGGACTCCAGTCCTATAAGGGTTCAGTCCTATAAGGGTTAACCCCCATAAAAAATCGGAATTTCGTTCTTGTGTTGCAATATTTTCCATGTTTTTTTTCAATCTCAGTCAATGATTATTCGTGGGATTGTTCGTCGGGTAGCACTCTTATTTTCCGCTAAATCAGTTTTTGGATGGGCTATAGAGCTCCTCAAGTGACCACCCTCCACATGACGCACCTCTACCGTATACGTAGCGTTCGTCCGATGAGGCTTCTCAGCTTACAGTGAAGTAGTAAAACTGCACTGGCTGTACCCAATTTCGTTTGTTTTTTTTTTGCAAAAATTCACACCTCGGATAGAGATAGATCATCGATTCCTACTTGATGATCTATAGATATTGCAAGGCAGATATTTTGCCGACCGTGCATGATCTAGCTCATGTTTCCGGGTGGGACCCGAGTATAATCTGCATGATCTAGCTCGTTGAGAAGATATTGCTACCCTAGGACAGTTATGCGGTATGGGCAAGCCCGACTACCGGAGCAGGTTGAGACGAGAAGGCCTTCGGTCACTCGCAAGATTGATGTTCGATGCATTATTATATTATCACGCTGATCCCGTGCTGAGACGATTCTGAGCACGAGGGCGAGCAGAGCATTATTATTTGCTCGTGCGCGAAGTGTTTCATCAGAAACACGCCACCTCAACAATAGAGGGGGAACGGGGATACCATGAATACCATGACATTGTGTTGCCGGGTGTGGGACCCGTGTTATCTGCATGATCTACAGCACATGACATGTCTTCTGAATTCGAGCCGTACTACACGCAGATCCTGCACAACTCTCACATAACGGCGGGTGAGGAGCTAAATGATTTAGTTCATGACATATCTGACCGAGAGGCGTGGTGTTAGTTTCACACCTCGGACAGGTCAGAAGATAATACCCACAGTTCATGATCTAAATCTTTCGAGACAGATCCTATTCCAGATAAGTGTTTGGTCTAGCTCTTGTTGCCGGGCGGGACCCGTATATGTATGTATATCATTCTGCACGGTCTACACGTAGCACATGTTTCCTGGGGGTTGGATCTGCACTATGTAGATATATCTGCACAACCTCCCACGACGGCAGCTGAGGACGCGCCAAATTGTTTTAACCGTGAGGGCTATCGGTGGTCGGTGTCGCAGAGGGGTTGACTGCCCGCTGTCGGGAGCTCGAAAAAGTTGCGATTTTCTCGAGAGTCACGCTTGGTACGTACGAAAAGTGTGACGGACGGACGGACTCTTTTTTGTTCATGCTTCTAGATACCCCAGTGGTAAACCCCTGGGGAATTACTGGCTCCAGGTAAGACCATGGGCGTGCGGCCCAATTTCGGGAGGCACCGCGCACTTGAGTGGTACTTGGGACGTTTGTTTTAGTACGCGTTTACGAGCGAAAACGTGAAGAAAAAAAGTTTTTGACCAATAAAGAGGCCTCGCCTTATCGCATCATGGCGGGGTTTACTCATAAACATACCAGACAGACCTCACCACTCTCTTATACATCCTTGCATCTGGTATATAGGTCACCGAACAAAAACCGGTCTGGAGGACTATAACCTCGCAAAAAAACGCACAGAAAAACATACATGAGATATTTTTGCTCGCTGGGTCCTTCCCTCGCTAAGCTTCCTCGACCCCAAAAAAATCGGACAGAAAATCCAGCGCCAACGCGACTAGATCAGAGGAGAAAGCCGTGTAGACCTTGGCCTAGCTTTTCGACAAAATGGTTGATATGTACTTGACTTTGAGCTCTGACCCTAACCCCGATCGCCCGAGAATTTTCTCGGAATTTGAAGACAGACGTAATGAGGAGCTCTCTAGTGTGGACCATCAATTGCTTTGTCCAAGCTGGGCCGTAAACACTGCCGGTATACAGGGAGAGCTCTGACACACGAGTACAATATCAAGCACATTTTTTCGACGCGAGTCGATGATCGATCTATGAAAAGGCGTGCCGTCCCGTCACGCTCGGGAGGTCGTTCAATCCTCGTTCGGCAGTTGACATAAAAAAAAAGCTACAACCTATCGAACGAAACCCCTACACAAAAGAACCCGAAACGGCTGTATAGCATGATCGGACCACATGTGCTAAACAGTCGAGCCGCACCATGCCGTACTGCTGCCGCATGCTGTCACAGCGCGCTGGACACACTACATACCATAGCCCGGCCAACAAGACAGCAGTAGTACAATAGCGTGCAATTTCAAGTGCAATTTCAATTACGTCGTGAAATCAAGAAGCAAAAAATCACCTCGTAAATGCCGAGGCGGGCGGGCGGGCGGGGAACAATTCGGCCATCCGTCGTTCTGTTTCTCGTTTGGTGTGCCGGTATGTAACCTTATGTTTTATTGGTTTTTGACCTCGGCAAGTTTGTACGCCCTTCGGGAGGAGAGTTGGGGGATGGATAATATTGTTTCTCTCCCCCACGCCCGC
>MEHQ01002102.1:79009-181298 GCA_008828725.1 Saccharina japonica
TAGCTCTCGCTACAGTAGGAACTCGCGCTGGTGGAGAGTTTGTAACTGTCACTTAACCGTGTGCGCCGGTTGAAGGCATACAAATCAAAATCGGAGATCGGTCGCTCGCTTGGTCGGTCGGTCGGTCGGACGGCGCGGATCTCCGGCTTCATCCAGCTCAAAAGGAACACATTTCTGGTAGTCGGCCGCGTGTGAATTAGCAACATTACAAACTCTCCACCAGCGCGAGTTCCTACTGTAGCGAGAGCTATGTACCCTATTTTTTTCTCGTAATTTTAGTAAAACAAATATGTCGTGGCTCCCGGAACAATTCGGCCATCCGTCGTTCTGTTTCTCGTTTGGTGTGCCGGTATGTAACCTTATGTTTTATTGGTTTTTGACCTCGGCAAGTTTGTACGCCCTTCGGGAGGAGAGTTGGGGGATGGATAATATTGTTTCTCTCCCCCACGCCCGCGTAGGGCGGGAGCGGGGGGGGGGGGTGCTCGTTACTGCTCTATGATACCAGGTATCAAGTGCTGACGTTATCAGGCTGCTCATGCTACATGACCGGCATGGTACTTGGTGATACAGCACGAAACAGCGCACGAAGTAGCTACAGTAGACTACAAGCGCGAGCACTGTCGCCCGCAGCGACCGTCGACATCAGACATCAATCAGACAAACGATGGGAGGCGCATCTTACCACATTATGTATGCGGCATGTCGCCAACGACAAAGGCAACAACCTCAGTGCTCTCACCTGCGGCTGGTGGGAAGGGTTGAACTCCGCCTTCGGGATGGAGGACCGCTGACGAGAGGTGGACAGGGGCATCTCCTGCCCGGGCACCACTTCCTGCCCGTACACGTACTCGTTGGTGAGGGCGTTGTAACCTTCTTCTGGACCCGCCTCCGCCAACCCTCCTCCCGCCAATCCCGCCCCTGGTAACCCCGCAAGACCGTTTCCTGAGGAGGGGGGAACTGCTGCTGCTGCTGACGATGATGAATCATGCTGCACAGGACACCCCGACGATGAGGCGTCGACGCCGCCACCGTCATCCAAGCCTTTCACTGGGCAACCACCACCGTGTTCCATTGTGTTGTTGCTGCTGCTGCTGACAGCACTGCCGTTGTTCGCGTCTATAACGCCGTTGTCGTTGCTGCTGCTGGTGCTGTCCGATGTCGTGTCACCTCTGCCTCCAAGGAACGGAACCCAAGCGGCTATGCTGGACCAGACTCCTCCGGCCCGGCCAGAGGAAGAAGCATCACCGGAACCTGTTGGGTCTTCTCGGCTTCCAGAAGAACGCACCGGGCATCCGCTTTCCCGCTTTGTGGCATCACCGTTGCTGCCAATTTCTTCTCTAGCTCCCTCTGCCATCGTTGATCTGCCAACTGCTGCTGCTGCTATGCTGTGAACTGCTGCACTCCTGCCGACTCTGTGTCTTGCTGGCAGCCGAAAGAGGAGAACGGAGCGGCCAAAAACCTAAGTCTTGGAAGGCGTTTTTACCACGGGTAATTCGTAACCTCGTCATTGCCCAAGAAGAGCCACACATCCCCGTCCGGTTGCATAGCAGCACCACAGGCCCTTGCGGTGACGGGGCAGGCCGAGATCTTCGAGAGAGCGAAAGAAGGGCACGATGGACTCTACTAGTGACTTCCCGCAGCAGATGGACGACGTCCACTCCCAGAAGTGAGAGACTGCAAGAGTGCAAGAGAGCTTTCCGTGTAATCCTTCGAAACCGCACCCCCCCCCCCCCTTCGTGTTTTAAAAACAAGTCCGAAAATCAAAAATGTTCTCTCCGTGCGTGGTCTAGAGAGGTAGACACATGGGCAGGCTTCCACGAGCGGATGTTGCCACTCCGCAGCAGCTGCCGGGTAGGAGGTGCACTTTGAGGGCCACGAGTTGCAAAGGCAGGTTCAGCCGCCGTGTCAAAAGACAAGCCCATCCGATGGATCAAAATACCCCACTTCGAGATTCATGGTTATGCGGACGCAAGCCTCTCAGCAGCAGCAGCAGCAGCAGCAGCAGCAGCGGCAGCAGCAGAGCAGCAGCATTACAGCGTAGACAGCCGCCGCCTATATGCCCTGGGTGCCTGTTTTTCCTCGCGCGATCGCTTCCAATCCCCCCCCCTCCCCCTTTCCCTCGTGCCACCTCTACTGCGCGTTCACAGCACCCGGATATACTTACACCCCGAAGACCCGATGACCATTATACTTGATGTTTGTCGCTCTTGCAAATTGTTCCTCGATCCTCGAATCACGTTTCTTGCCCCAACGGCCAAACCACCACACTTGAATACAACAACAGCAGTACGCGTATCGTACTCTGTTTTATTGAACAACAGCAGCAGTACTCGAAGTGTACCGCCGGTACACGAGTACCTGGGGAATAGTACCCACCCAATACACCAACAAAACACACGGAAAACCCCACCCCATCCCAACTCCGCCCAACCCCACACCCCACACCAGCACCAGACCAACACAGCTTTCAGCGCACAGCTAAAGCACATCGGCAGCAGTGACTTTCGAGTATGATCGGGCTGACATATATAAGGTGTTTTCATAAAAGGTGCCTTTTGACTCGTACTGTAAAAAAGTCTCCGCGTGTGTTAATATTAATAGCAGTTTTGCAAATACAGCAGTACAGCAGTAGTACGTGATAGATGTTAAGAATCTGAGAATTAAGAACTTGAGGCTGAGATTTTGGGGGGAAATAAGAATCCGACCTATTTGTACTGAAAATAGTGTGGAACACACTCGACCCGGTCTTACATAAGAATTCCAGTCTGGCCAAAAATATGAGATCTGCCGCGTCCTGTATGACAGCAGCACAGCAGCAGCATCGTCCGAGGACGAGTGTATTTTCACATTTTCACGCACGGTTACTGACGGTGTTACCTTCTGCCGAAGCCTGCTTGCCTGCCTGCAACTGCAGCAGTCGGCGTCATCGTCGAGTGCCAAATAATATAATAGCGTGTGCTGGCTCCTATGTTCGGTATTGTAACGTCGTTGGTTACAGCCAGTAGGCTGCTAAAATAGTTCACAGCAACAAAAATCACCAAAGAAAGCAGTTTCATATATCGTACCTGGTACATACTTCGTAGTTTTATGTCAGCATACGATCAGCATAGTAAACGTGTTGCTGTACGTAGTCTACCATGCATAATGCTATCATATAATATACAAGGCTCCCCTTCGGGATTGATTGTGGTTGACTTGAAATCCCGGGGGTGTCGCAAGCAGAAAAGAAGGGAGGAACACAGCAGGGCGTTTGTTCCTCGAGCCAGCTACTGCTGTACTATACAGTACGTACTGTACGTAGCCACCGGACAAAAACGAGGAACATAAAAAAAAAAAAACACTTGACAAAGCTGAAGAAAAAATACGTAGCCACCGATGGGCAAGCAACCGGGCAAGTAATACCGCCCAGCCCAAACGAGTTTATATTTAGTTCTATACAGTACGCCACAGATGTTAAGAACCCCTCAAGAACTGTTCCCACGTATTTGGGGACAAAACTACTTGGAATTAGTGTGGGATGTTTTTTTCAGTTCTGGATGGGTTAAGAATCCCTTATTTCTGGCCAGACTGGAATTCTAATGTAATGTAAGACTGGGTGTGTCCCACACTATTTTCAGTACAATGAGGTCGCCTTCTTATTTTTTTCCCCAAAAATCTCAAAAGTCTCAAATTCTTAATTATCAGATTATTAACATCTGTCGCGTACTGCTGTACGTATACTAGAATAAACTAATCGTATGATAAATGATAAGTCTGCCGTAATATACTGCTGCCGCTATTGTTGCCGCTGTTGTTGCCGCTACTGCCGCCCCCGCCGCTACCACCACCACCACCACCACCACCACCACCACAACCACCGCCAAACCTTCACTAATCTCCTCCCCTCACCCCCACTCCTCTCCCCCAACCCCCCACCACCACTACCGCCACCACTACAACTCTTGCAACGCCTTCAATAACCCCTCCCCCCTCCCATGTGTGAAATGTACAAGGAGGAACGGGGTGTGTTACAAGAGGAAATGAGGAAAATAGACGAATGTGACATGGAGAAGTTTGGTACACTATAATAGATAGGAGCGAGAAAACGATCGCTATCTTAGGAGATAGATGCTGGCCACAGGCGGTGAAACAGGAAGGGGATAGGATGAGCAAACAGTTTCTTTGTATTATATGGAAACAACGTAATGAGCGCCCAAATGTTGGAGGTGTGTCTATTAGGAGTAGGAACGGTGCTCCGTCTCGAAAGGGATGCGTGGTCAATGGTCAAATGACTAAGGCAAGCAACAAACGAGTACCCCCCCCACCCCACCAGCCGTATAATTGCACGTACGTGCTGTGGGCTGTTAGAACTGCACGTACTTTTGCACCATATTTACCCTTGCTCCCACCCGGACCTGATCCCACCCGGATCTGATCCCATTTGGCACCCTGCTCCCACCCACAAGGTGCAGAAATATAATCAGCCCTCCGCAGGAGCCGCCGGAGGCCCACCTGGCACCTCGATCCCATTTGGTACCCATGTAGGCCATACATATCTACAACAACTCCTGCTTTACATATAACCGTATTGAATGTACGTGCAGATTCGTTAGACTCGCACGTACGTGCAAGTTCTCCGGAGCCGCCCCCCCCCCCCCCCCCCCTATGTGTAACGAAGATAAGGTGAACCCGGTAACTTTCAAGTGGAAGTGGGGAGAAGGTGAATTACCGATCGTAGATCAGTATACGTACCTTGGCGTAGATATCTCCGAAGACTGCTTTTGGGATGCACACACAGCAAAAGTAATAGGAAAGGGGTGAGACACGCGTAGGCAAGATGGAAGCGGTCCTAACAGACTCGCACCTTGACACTAGAATGGAGAGATGCATCTTGATGGATGTGATTGTACGAAAGCTAGAATATGCAGGAGGAGTATGGGAAGGGAACGCCAAGTTTCGTAGAACAGTTGGAAACAGCAGTACAAATGACAGCAGCTTAAAAAGTACCTACGACAGTCGGATGCTCAAGTACGACAGGAATACAGTATTGAAAGAGCAGAACTGGGAATGTACCCACTTGCGACAGATACGTGATGAAGTTGAAATGGAAATATAAAGTAAAGAACATGTCAAAGAAGAGGTTGCCAGCCATAGCTGATAGAGCTGGGAGAAACTAACCAGAGGGCGAGCAGGCATAAGGTGGGATAGCGTAGTCGAGAAAGTATGGAAGAATATAGGAGGAGATCAAGAACAGATGTTAGCCATGTAGATAAATTTGGGGGGTACAAGACAGAAGTAAAAGAAAGGATAGAAAGAAGGGGAAGGCTAGCGCTAAAAAATAAGGTGGAAGGGGAGGAACATTTAAAGATATACAGGGGGGAAGAGAAAGGATGGGAATGAAAATGTATTTGCATGGCCCAATGGACTTCGCGAAAACGCTGAAACTGCGATTTCGTGTAGGGGACCTAGACCTGCCAGAAAGAAGAAAGAGTTATACCAGTAGCCGGGAGGAGGAGGAAGTAGATGAACAGATGTGCCCTTGTGGCAAAGCAATAGAGAGTAGAATTAATATAGTGGGAGAATGTGAAAAGTACAAGGAGGAACGGGATGTGTTAGAGGAGATGAAGAAAATAGACGAATGTGACATTTTTTTATTCATTTTTTTTTTCCATCCCGTTTATTATCTTCGCCCTTCCTTTCTCTCTCCTTCCTAGTCGTAACTCAGATCCGGGGTCACAAAGTAGGCTCTTCTCCCTCCTCCCCCACTACGGTTCTTGCCTTGAATTTTTATCGCGAGAATATTTCAGCACTTTCTTCCCTCGTCGACTTGCGTCGGATTCCGCCTACCCACGCCACGAAGGCGCTCTCAGCAATTGGTTCCTTTATTAAATGGAGCAGTTTGGTACAGTAGATAGTGGCGAGAATAACGATCGCTATCCTAGGAGATATAGATGGTGGCCACAGGCAGCAAAACAGCAAGGGGATAAGATTCGCATAAAAATTCTATGTAATATATGGAAACAACGTAATGAGCGCCCAACTGTTGGAGGTGTCTCTATTAGGAGTAGGAACAGCGCTCCGTCTCGAAGGGATTCGTGGTCAATGTTCAAATTACCAAGGCAAGCAACAAACGAGTACCCCCCTCCCTCCTCCCCCTCCCCAACCCACCTCCAGCTCCGGGCCGAGCGAGCCCTTCATCGAGCAGGCGAGCGAGGTCCTCGACCAGCTGTGGCCCGTGGTCCTCGTGGTGGGCGTGATGATGACCCTGCAGTGGGCCGTCACCTTTTACTTTGGAGCGGCGAAGGCGTCGGGGTACGTCCTGCCGGGCTACCTCACCCTAGCGGCTGGGACGGCGACGTTCAATCTCTTCCAGCACGGGAGCATGGGCAAGGTTAGTGGTGGGGTTGGAGGGGGGCGGAGGTAGAAGGGGGAGGTAGGGTAGGGGGGGTAGGGGGGGTAGGGGGGGAGTGTACTCATGTTGTTCGTTGCCGTAGTCGTACGGCCATAGACCCTCGCATCCCTACAATGCCGGGACGGAGGGGGAGGGTGTACGAATTCATGTCATGCATGGCCGTAGTCGTACGACCATAGACCCTCGTATCCCTACAATGGTGGGGTGAGCGGGTGTGCTGGAGATGGGGTAGTGGGGGTAGGAGGGAGGGGTGTACTCGTGTCGTGCACGGCCGTAGTCGTATGACCATAGACCCTCGCATCCCTACGATGCCAGGACGGAGCGCCTCGGGTTTTCACGAATCAGGCACTCATTGCCTGCACCAAGCGCGGAGCGCCGTGAAATGTTGGGCGAGTCGCATGAAGGGCGGAGCTGCATCCTATAAGAACCGCTGTGAGGCGGTTGGACCTTGTGCACGTCTTGATGGATGACAGCGTCNCCACATAATGTCAAGACGGTTGGCGGGAGTCACGTGTGCGCGGGGAAGGGATGGGGGGAGGGAGAGAGGGGAAAACGGGGTGTGTGTGAGGGTGTGTGCGGTTGTGTCCGAAAGAGTGTCGAGGTACCGCAGAAGTGGGAACATATACATATTATACTAGATTTGCATTTGTTTCTTGACCTTGCCACGAAAAAAAAAAAAAAATAGCAAAACTTTTGCTATGCACATCCAAGCCAAAAATTACAAAATTACGTACCGTACCATATATACCTGCTGTACCTCGTACACAAATATACATCACAATTGTATAACAAGTGCCCAAGGCGAGCAAAACACGGCCAGTTTCACTCCCTCCGTTTGCCGTATGATGAAAGTGACACCATTGCAATGTCATTGACACCAAGATTCTTCACGTACGATTCTTTGCGATAAATACCATTGAACACGACCATGATTTTCACATACTTTTTCTACGAAACGACAATTGCTTGAATTCACGGTTTTGTTCTGTTCTTGGAACATATATTCATTTTGGTTGGGGCTGGGGGGGGGGGGGCGGAGGTACTCATGCCATGCATGACCGTAGTCGTATGGCCATAGACCCTTGCATCCCTACAATGCCGGGACGGAGCACGTCGGCTTTTCACCGACCAGGCAGACATTGCTTGCACAAAGCGCAAAGCGAAGAGACTTGTTCGGCAAGCCGCATGAAGGTTGAGCTGCATCCTACTAAGAACCGCTTGTGAGGCGGACTTGCATATGAATGACAGCTTCAATGAGTTAATTTAATTTCGGTGTGGCTACTTCCAGAGACAGCAATGGGAGTCACATGTATACTGCCTCGTGGGGCCTTACCCATATAACACTACGTGATACGACATTTTGGGGGGGGGGGGTACTCATAGTCGTGCAGGCCGTAGTCGTATGACCATAGACCTCGCATCCCTACAATGCCGGGAGTACCGTTGGGTCATTTCACAACGCGACAGAGCATTCTCTGCACCACAGCGCGAAGGAGGGGGGGGGGTGTGACTCATGTCATGCACTGGCCGTAGTCGTATGACCAATGAGACCCTCGCATCCCATCAAGCCGGGACGGAGCACGGTTACCGAAGCAACAGGCTAGAAGAGTTGCCACAAGGGAGAGGGGGGGGGGTACTTCATTTCATGCATGGCCGTAGTCGTATGACATAGACCTCGCATCCCTACAATGCCGGGACGGAGCATGTCGGGTTTTCACCACCAGGCAGACATTGCTAGCACCAAGCCGAAGCGGAGGGGGGTACTTCATTTCATGCATGGCCGTAGTCGTATGACCATAGACCCTCGCATCCCTACAATGCCGGGACGGAGCATCGTCGGGTTTTCACCGACCAGGCAGAGCCATTGCTAGGCACCAAGCCCGAAGGCGGGGAGAGGAGGTAGACCATCAATCAACCAACCCACCTTCGGCGACCCCGGAGAAAACCTGGCGAGGGCGTAAGAAAGCCCGACAGCTACCACAGCGAACAGGTACTTGGCTTGCTCGTCGAACTCGCAGAAGCAGTCCACGCCTGTGGCGGGCAAGCCCCGGATGGGAATGGGAAACGAAATTGGGAGGCGGGTAGGTCAGTAATCTGCAAACCGAAGGTGAGGTATGGTACGGTGCGTGCAGGCGGCGGGGGGGGAACGGGATCGCCCTCAAGCAAGGAACTACAATCAATGCTTGCCTGTCGGTGAAAACCCGACATGCTCCGTCCCGGTATTGTAGGGATGCGAGGGTCTATGGTCATACGACTACGGCCATGCATGAAAATGAAGTACACCCCCCCCTCTCCTTCCCCATCAAGCAAATTGACGCTGTCATCCTTAACGTACGACGCACAAGGTACCTAAGCCCGCCTCAAAAGCGGTTATACGTAGATGCAGCTCCCCTTCATGCGACTCGCCCAACATTTCACGGCGCTCCGCGCTTGGTGCAGGCAATGAGTGCCTGATTCGTGAAAACCCGAGGCGCTCCGTCCTGGCATCGTAGGGATGCGAGGGTCTATGGTCATACGACTACGGCCGTGCACGACACGAGTACACCCCTCCCTCCTACCCCCACTACCCCATCTCCAGCACACCCGCTCACCCCACCATTGTAGGGATACGAGGGTCTATGGTCGTACGACTACGGCCATGCATGACATGAATTCGTACACCCTCCCCCTCCGTCCCGGCATTGTAGGGATGCGAGGGTCTATGGCCGTACGACTACGGCAACGAACAACATGAGTACACTCCCCCCCTACCCCCCCTACCCCCCCCCACATAATGTCAAGACGGTTGGCGGGAGTCACGTGTGCGCGGGGAAGGGATGGGGGGAGGGAGAGAGGGGAAAACGGGGTGTGTGTGAGGGTGTGTGCGGTTGTGTCCGAAAGAGTGTCGAGGTACCGCAGAAGTGGGAACATATACATATTATACTAGATTTGCATTTGTTTCTTGACCTTGCCACGAAAAAAAAAAAAAAATAGCAAAACTTTTGCTATGCACATCCAAGCCAAAAATTACAAAATTACGTACCGTACCATATATACCTGCTGTACCTCGTACACAAATATACATCACAATTGTATAACAAGTGCCCAAGGCGAGCAAAACACGGCCAGTTTCACTCCCTCCGTTTGCCGTATGATGAAAGTGACACCATTGCAATGTCATTGACACCAAGATTCTTCACGTACGATTCTTTGCGATAAATACCATTGAACACGACCATGATTTTCACATACTTTTTCTACGAAACGACAATTGCTTGAATTCACGGTTTTGTTCTGTTCTTGGAACATATATTCATTTTGGTTGGGGCTGGGGGGGGGGGGGCGGAGGTACTCATGCCATGCATGACCGTAGTCGTATGGCCATAGACCCTTGCATCCCTACAATGCCGGGACGGAGCACGTCGGCTTTTCACCGATCCAGGCAGACATTGCTTGCACAAAGCGCAAAGCGAAGAGACTTGTTCGGCAAGCCGCATGAAGGTTGAGCTGCATCCTACTAAACCGCTTGTAGGGAGGACTTGCATATGGATGACAGCTTCAATGAGTTAATTTAATTTCGGTGTGGCTACTTCCGAGACAGCAATGGGAGCACATGTACTGCCTCGTGGGCCTTACCATATAACACTACGTGATACGACATTTGTGGGGGGGGGGGTACTCATGTCGTGCACGGCCGTAGTCGTATGACCATAGACCTCGCATCCCCACAAGACCGGGACGACCGTTGTTGTTCACAACCGACAGCAGCATTGTCTGGCACACAGCGCGAAGCGGAGGGGGGGGGTGTACTCATGTCATGCATGGCCGTAGTCGTATGACCATGAGACCCTCGCATCCCTATCAATGCCGGGACGGACAGGGTACCAGAAGGCACACGCAGCAAGGGTTGCCACAAGCGGAGAAAGGGGGGGGGGTACTTCATTTCATGCATGGCCGTAGTCGTATGACATAGACCCTCGCATCCCTACAATGCCGGGACGGAGCATGTCGGGTTTTCACCACCAGGCAGACATTGTCTAGCACCAAGCCGAAGCGGAGGGGGGTACTTCATTTCATGCATGGCCGTAGTCGTATGACCATAGATCCCTCGCATCCCTACAATGCCGGGACGGAGCATCGTCGGGTTTTCACCGACCAGGCAGGCCTTTCTCGCACCAAGCACGAAGGCGGGGAGAGGAGGTAGACCATCAATCAACCAACCCACCTTCGGCGACCCCGGAGAAAACCTGGCGAGGGCGTAAGAAAGCCCGACAGCTACCACAGCGAACAGGTACTTGGCTTGCTCGTCGAACTCGCAGAAGCAGTCCCACGCCTGTGGCGGGCAAGCCCCGGAGGGGAATGGGAAACGAAAATTGGGAGGCGGGGTAGGTCAGTAATCTGCAAACAGAAGGTGAGGTATGGTACGGTGCGTGCAGGGCGGCGTGGGGGGGGCGGGATCGCCTTCAAGCAAGGAACTACAATCAATGCCTGCCTGGTCGGTGAAAACCCGACATGCTCCGTCCCGGTATTGTAGGGATGCGAGGGTCTATGGTCATACGACTACGGCCATGCATGAAAATGAATACACCCCCCCCTCTCCTCTCCCCAATCAAGCAAATTGACGCTGTCATCTAACGTACGACCACAAGGTACCAAGCCCGCCTCAAGCGGTTCATAGTAGATGCAGCCCCCTTCATGCGACTCGCCCAACATTTCACGGCGCTCCGCGCTTGGTGCAGGCAATGAGTGCCTGATTCGTGAAAACCCGAGGCGCTCCGTCCTGGCATCGTAGGGATGCGAGGGTCTATGGTCATACGACTACGGCCGTGCACGACACGAGTACACCCCTCCCTCCTACCCCCACTACCCCATCTCCAGCACACCCGCTCACCCCACCATTGTAGGGATACGAGGGTCTATGGTCGTACGACTACGGCCATGCATGACATGAATTCGTACACCCTCCCCCTCCGTCCCGGCATTGTAGGGATGCGAGGGTCTATGGCCGTACGACTACGGCAACGAACAACATGAGTACACTCCCCCCCTACCCCCCCTACCCCCCCCATAGTAATCAGAACCCACAATAGACCCAAAAAAAACATGAATACACGCCATAATTTTGGTTCTGGTTACTATATGATGAGTTCCCCCGCAATAATAGTAATACATATTTCGGGGTGGGCTATTGTAGTGAACAGAACCCACATGGGACCCAAAAACCATACCAGGTATAACCTATGTTTAACACACCATGTTTGGTTCTGACTACTATGCTCCCCCGTAATTGTAACCCCCCCCGTCATACGACTACGGCCGTGCACAACATGAGTACACCCCCCCCCGCCAGGCCCTTGAACCCTCCAACAACTCCGTACCAGCCCTCACCAGCCCCCGCCAACTCCTTGCCACCCTGTACATGCGATGCGATTCGCGTGGTTTTCGTTGACAGTACGAAGGCATTCCGGAGCAGCTGTCGTGGATAACGGGGATGCTGGAGTACAACACGAAAGGAGGCAAGATGAACAGGGGTATGGGGGTGGTGGACGTCCTGAGAGCCTTCGCGGCGGTGGAGGGGAGGGAGCTTCGCCACGAAGAGGTATTTATGTATTGAAGGAGGGGGTCCAGTTTTTTTTTTTGTTTAGTAGAATATCGGTTTGTGTTACCAATATTTATGCTCGTTGCTTTTTACAATATTCGTGCTACTGTAGTTGTTACCAGTATTGGAAAAGATTATTCGTGATTGGGAACCGATATAAGAATGATCTGTAGTTTGTTGTCATAGAGAGAATTTGGCGTTCTGGTTCATAATCTTTGGCTGAGCACGTACACTACGTAGCTCACTTGCAGCATCGGGCTTCATCTGGTTCATCGCGCTTGTGGGAATACCAAGTGGATACCGCACGGAACGGTGCTGGTAGACTGGTAGAACACGCGAACAGACAGGGCTGTTGCTTCCAACTGGACAGCGATCGTTCGCTGGCCCAGGTTTTTCGTGATTCGTGATTTCTAGTGAGACGGGTCGAGTCGAACCACATGGTGGTTGTTACGCATATTCGTGTTGGTGTGTTTCCAGTATTATGGTGGGTGGTATCAAGTAGCATGCTGCTTGGTACCGGTATTTTACCTAGGTTGTGAGAGTATTCATGATGGTTGGTATATACCAGTATTGTTCTGGTTGTTACGCGTATTCGTGCTGGATGTTACCAGTAGTATGATGGTTGTTACGCGTGCATGTGCTGGTTGTTATCAGGGGGTTTGGTATCGTGTGGTTATTCTGAAAACACAATTATATGTCTATTTCCGCTTGTATTACTGGATAGTAGAAGAAACAGCAGTGTGTTCAGGAATTCTGTTTTTTTTTGTGCGTGGTTTCTGGCTTTCTCTGTCGACATGCATAATCGTAGTTGTCGTAAATTTCACTTGCCTACTATGTGGTGCTGTGATTGCCGATAGTGTTGTTATTGTTGTTGTTGTTGTTGTTGTTGTAGCTGTCGTCGTCGTTGCTGTAGTTGTCGTTTTGTTGTTGCTGCTGCCGTCGTTGTTGTAGTTGTTGGCGGTTTTGTTGCTGCTGCTATTGCTGCTGCAGTTGTTGTAGTTGTTGGCGGTGTTTTTGCTGCTGCTGCTGCTGCTGCTGCTGCTGCTGCTATTTGCTGCTGCAGTTGCTGTTGCTGCTGCTGCTATTCCTGCTGCAGTCGCTGTTGTTGCTGCTGTAGTTGATGCTGTTGTGGTTGCTGATGCTTTTTTGTCTTTTTTTTCTCAATATCGGCGTTGCTCCCGTTTCAGGTGTGCCGTGGGAGTGTCCTCGGGTGGGCGATCGAGTGGCTCCAGGCATTCTTCCTCGTGGCCGACGACGTGATGGACCGGAGCCTCACCCGCCGCGGCCAGCCCTGCTGGTACAAGGTCAGTAACCAGGGAGGGGGGGGAGAGAGAGATTGAAGGGGGGGGGTGTACTTCATTTTCATGCATGGCCGTAGTCGTATGACCATAAGGGGGGACTCATGTGTTGCTTGCCTTAGTCATTTGACCATTGACCACGCATCCCTTTCGAGACGGAGCACCCGTTCCTACTCCTAGGCGCCGTTTCTACTCGTAATTGAGGCACTTCCAATATTTGGGTGTTCGTTACGTGTGTTCGATGTACCAAGTTTTTTTTTTAACCAGGGATGCGGGGGGGGGGGGGGGGGGGGGGGGGGGGGGGGGCAGTGAGGCAGGGGAAAGAGGGGTAAGCGGAAAGGGGGGGAGGGGGGGGGGGGGGTATCTCGGCCGCACTGGAGCTATGCATGCTATGCCGTTGCACGGCATGGCATGGCATGGAGCAGCCACGCCTTGTTGCTGTTTGCTACTGCTGGGGGGAGGCTTTTTGTTGTGCTTCGGTTACTCCTCCCCTCATCCCAAATTCGCGTCTGCTGTTTTTGGTGTGTGTCCCGTCGGTTAGGCCAGGGGCACGAAGCCTGTTGTGTATTGTGTGGGTGTGGGTCGTTGTGTCAGCTGTGGTCAGGGGTTTGTTTTGTTTTGTTCGCTTTTGTTTTGTTGAGTCGTTTTTGGTTTTGGCTTCTGATACAGGGTTTTGCGGCGCTCGCGTTTGTGCTTGGACAGGTGCCCAAGGTTCAAGAGATCGCCATCAACGACTCCTTCATCCTCGAGGCCCATGTCTTCAAGGTGGGCCACTATTATTACGGAGGGGGACCATAGTAAATACATACCTGGTAGGACCTACGGTATACACCAAAACCTATATATTTACCTATTTTTACTATCCATATTTGGTCCTATTTAGGGCCCGTTTTAACGAAGAAAAAAAAAATCAATTTGGGAAAAAGAAATCAAATCCGCTTTTCATTGGTCAGAACCCGCACCACCACCCAAGATTACACCCAAAGATCCTAATCTTTGGTTGGTGCTGGTGCGTGTGTTGACCAATGAAGAGGGAATTTGAATTTTTATTTTTCCAAATTGAATTTATTTTATACTCGTTAATATGGGCCCTTACTATGGTCCTCCGTATTAACAAGCTTTTGTCTTTGGGGTGTGTTTCTTTTTAGCCCTTTCGGAAAAGCAAAACTTATCCTACACTACGTAATTCGAAGTATTTTGTCCCCATAATCGTGGGACCGGTTCTTAAGGGGAGAACGCGTGCCATTTTTCCGGGTGGGCTAGTGTAGTAAGAATAGTGTATCAGAACCCATGATGGGCCCAAAGAACAGGTATCCCCCTATATGTTTTTCACACCATAGTTGGTTCTGATTACTGTCTTCCCTCGACGAATGCTACGGTAGAGGTAGTGCACCGTGTATTTTTCTGAGGGGTGGTGTGTTCACTTGAGGAGCTCAATATACCACCCCCCCCCCCCCCTCCCCAAATTTTTTTTTTTTTTTTTTTTTTCCCCCCCCCAAAAAAAAAAAAAATGAGAGGAAACTAAAAACTGCTGCCAGGTATAATACGTGCCAGATGAACAATCCCATGGCCTAAAGTATAAAATGGAGAAAAAAATGCAAAAAAACAAGAAAAAAAATGGATTTTTGACGGTTTTGGGTTAAGGCGCCCCGTCGTTCAGAAAACGTTTCAGCCAAAATAAGGTATACCTCTACCTTTATCGTATTAATATATTATGGCAGTTTATTGATTTGGTGATGAAAAGTCGAGAAATCACGAGAAATCACGAGATGTGGGGCCGGCTATACATACACAAAAACTGTCAAGTTTTGTAGACCACTGTAAAACGTACTGGTACACGCCCCGCGCGTACGTGTCACGCGAGATGGAAGCATGACACCAAAAACTTATGAATATGAGTTTTTTTTCCCATAAAAGTATGAGGTTTGTTTTCTTTTTTGCATCTCACACCTGAGTTGTATTATATATTTTTTCAAATACTAGGGGACTGTCACTGCCTGTTTGCATGTTTTATGTACCGCCTCTGCCAGCACCAGTTCCGTTCTTGCTTGTATCCGCTTGGTATTGCCTCCCACGCGATAAGCCGAGCACCAACAATGCCACGTTTCTGCCCTCAAGAAGACCAATTCTTCAAACCCAGAAAAATCAAACGACACACACCTCGTTCTCTCTTACAGCAAACGATGAAGTGTTTCTAATACGAAGTACTACGGGGGACCATAGTAAATACTAGTAAATAGGACCTGAGGTTTACACAAAAAAACTATATACTTACCTGTTTTTACTAACAATATTTGGTCCTATTCACTGGTCCCCAGTAAAAGTGGTTCGGCTCTAAGCACCCCTCGTACGTACAGCTACTGTAGTACGCGCCCTTTCCTTTTTTATATTTTCGTGTCCCCAGAACAAAAAAGTGTATTGTTTGTTCACTATCCTACCGCGCGTTTTTTTTTTCCCGTTTTTTTTTTTCTCCGTTTAAAGATGCTGAAGCGCCACTTCGCCCACGAGGACTACTACGTGCAGCTGGTTGAGCTGTTCCACGATGTGACCTACCGCACCGAGATGGGCCAGCTGCTCGACCTGACGTCCCAGCCCATGGACGCTCCTTCCGACCTCACGAGGCGAGAACGGCAACGTTGATTGGATGTTCGGTGCCGGGCAGCATAGGACGGTTTCATGTTGAAGGAAGCACAAACACACTTACGTCTGCACACACATACCCACGACATAACACACAAACACACGACCCCCCCCCCCCCCCCCCCNAAAAAAAAGAAGTGAAAAACATCACAAAAAAAAGAGGGGAGCAAAAATAGGGGGGGAAAGGAGGGAATAAAAAAGAAGGAAACAAAAAAAAAGAAGACATTATAATACCATAGCGTTATTATGCTTGTGGGAGAGGGAGGGTGTAGTCATTATCATGCATGGCCGAGAAAAAAAAGAAGTGAAAAACATCACAAAAAAAAGAGGGGAGCAAAAATAGGGGGGGAAAGGAGGGAATAAAAAAGAAGGAAACAAAAAAAAAGAAGACATTATAATACCATAGCGTTATTATGCTTGTGGGAGAGGGAGGGTGTAGTCATTATCATGCATGGCCGAGATGGTATTATAATGTCTTCTTTTTTTTTGTTTCCTTCTTTTTTATTCCCTCCTTTCCCCCCCTATTTTTGCTCCCCTCTTTTTTTTGTGATGTTTTTCACTTCTTTTTTTTTTTTTGCGGCTTGGTCGCATCTTGGCCGTCTTGCGCTGTTTCCTTTTTTCCTTTTTATTGTTTTGGGGTTTTTCTAATGTTGTGGAATTTTTGGCGTGTTTTTGGGCTGGAGCAGGTTCACCCCGACTCGGTACCGCATGATCGTGCGTTACAAGACGGCCTACTACACCTTCTACCTTCCTTGCGCCATCGGCATGATCTACGCGGGGGTAAAGGACCCTGCCAGCTACAGGCTCGCACGCGACATCTGCTGCCGGATAGGGGAGTTCTTCCAGATCCAGGATGACTTCCTCGACTGCTTTGGTGACCCGAAGGTCATCGGGAAGGTGCGAGTGAAAAAAGAATAAGAAACAAAAAAAAGAGAAGGAGTAAACGAAAAGGCGCATGAGTGAGAAGGAAAAAAAGGAAAGGAAGGAGCGACGAAGAAAGGGAAAAAGCGTGTAAAATAATTGTGGTGGTGGTGGTGGTGGTGGTGGTGGTGTCGGTGGTGGTGGTGGTGGTGGTGGTGGTGGTGTCGGTGGTGGTGGTGGTGGTTGCTGTTGTTGTCGTTGCTGTTGCTGTTGTTGCTGCTTTTGCTGCTGCTGGTGTTGACGTTGCTGCTGCTGTGCCTGTTGCCGCTGCTGTTGTTTTTTATCCGACCACTTCGTTTCGTTGGGTCGTGCCTCTTCTGGGTGGGGGTCATGCCTCTCGCTCGCTCGCTCGGGGACGCAGGTGGGCACCGACATCCAGGACAACAAGTGCAGCTGGCTTGTCGTGCAGGCACTGCAGAGGGCGACGAAGGAGCAGAAGGAAGTGCTCGTCCAGAACTACGCCATCGACGAGGAGGCGAAGGTCGGTTCTCTCTGGCTGTTAGTGTGTTGTTTTTGTGTTCAGTTTTTTTTTGTTTTCATGTTTTTTGTTTTTCTTTATTGTTTTCTTTCGTCTTTTGTTTTCCTGTTTTCTTGTTTTCTTTTTTGCCTTTATTTGTTTTTTTCGTTTTTTTCGCTTTTTTTTCGTTTTTGCTTTTTTGTTCTTAGGCGGCGGGGGGTTCTATGTATCTATAAGTCTGTGTCTTGATGCCTGTTTTGCATCTGTTCCCAAACCCTACCCGAGCCCCGCCCCAACGCCAACTCCCACCGCAACTCCCACTCCAACCCCTAACCAAACCTCAATCCCAACCACGGTGTTGAGCAGATCGAGCGCGTGAAGGAGCTGTACCGCGAGCTGGAGCTTGAGGATGTGTACGCCAAGTACGAGGAGGAGACGCACTCGCAGATCAAAGAACTCATCGCCAAGGTCGACGACATCCCCCACGCGGTGAGTTTTTTTTTCTTCTTCTATTTTCGATATTTGTTTGCGCTTGCTGTTGGTGGTGGTGGTTGTTTGAAGTTTTCTTGGACTGGAATGTTTTTGTGTTTTTCCCAGCATTTGTTCCGCCCTCCCTCCCCCCCTTTACGCCGCATTCTACCGTTTTTTTTGTTTTGCTTTTTTTTCCCACCTTTAGTTTTTTGTGCCATTTGTTTTGTCTTTCCACCGCTTTGCTCTTCGCCGTTATTTTCCCTCGACTAAAAAAGAATACAGTGATGCCAGGGTACTGTTATCACATTCACATTGGTGTATTCCACCGTTCTTTCCCGACCGGTTTTATACGAGGTGTAATATAAATGTACGCCTGTTTGCACCGCCTGCTCTAACTCTTAATTCGGTTTCATTCCTCCCTTAACGTTTCCCTCTCTCCCTCCCTCCCTCCCTCCCTCCCCTCCTCTGCTCCAGGTATTCCACCAGTTCATCGACAAAATCTACAAACGATCCAAGTGAAGGGGGGGGGGTCGGGGATATGAGGCTTGATTTTTGGATTACCACGTGTTGCTGCTGTTGCATTATATCGTTTTACCCTCTCCCTGACGACGAGGGAGGCGGAGAGGGGGTGGGGGGGGGGGGGGGGGCGGGGGTTTTTTTTTGTCGTTTCGTGTTTTCTTTTTTTGTCGACCATTCCCCACGCTTGCTTACTACTCGTACGGGAGGAAAGATACACCGCAGTCTCCCTCCCTCCGCGCCCCCCCCAGTATGCGTATGACACCGCCGTAACCCCTCGAGGCCCATACGCCATCATTCTGTATTCTATGATCGAAATGTACATCATGCGCCCACTATTATTTTACTGTTTCGGTGCGTGGTTGGTGCTTGCGCGAACGCTCGCGCGCGCGCGTGGAGTTGTGGTGATGGTGATAGTGGTGGTGGTGGTGGTGGTGGTGGTGGCGGCGGCGGCAGTGGCGGCGGCAGTGGTAAGCAAACATGATCTTACGTCGGGGGGGCATAGCATTCAGAACCCACAATGGACCCAAAAATTCATACATCCCCCCTTATGTGTACACACCATGTTTGGTTGTGATTGCTTTGTTTCCCACGTAGTAAGTCGTGGGAGACCGGTCTTTTTTGAGCGCGTCAGTCAAGGCCCCCATTTGGCCCTTAATATACTACTTTTGGTGTAGAAGCCGGTCAGGCAAGGTGTCAAAACCGCAGTCTTCTCGTACGTACGTACCAGTAGCACCTTTGGGTGGTGACGATGGTGGTGGTGGTGGTGGTGGTGGCTATTGGCAGCAGTAGGTAGTGTTTTGTTTTTTGCCTCGCTTATGGGTTGATCTTGCGCGATCGGTCGAATTCCCGGTTGCCCTCGGAAGACTCGCAGTGTGAATAACCCACCTCGTCGCGGGGGCGTGGTCAAGTGCGCGGGGGGGGGGGCTCAGCGTGTTGGGCTTAGTAGCGTAGGATAGCTGCGGGCACATTTGGCACATTCTCCCTTTCTTTGCTGTTTGATGGAAAGCGTGAGGTGTTGAGTTTGTGTGCGGAAACGGGCCGAGGCTGCTACGGCGGCGGCATGCTGTAGGCGGTAGGCAGCTACTGTACGCAGTAGGTACGTGCTGAAGCAGGTACGTGCTGAAAACTGTCAACAGCTGTAGGCTACTGTAGACGGCAGTCAGGCATGTACTCTAGGCAGTAGGCTGAAGGTAGGCTGAAGGTAAAGTAGGCAGTCACTGTAGGCAGTAGACAGGTACTGCAGGCAGAAGGCAGCTACTTGTGACCAATAGCCAGCTACTTTTAGGTAGTAGTCAGCTCTTGTAGGCAGGAGATATCTACTTTTTGCAGTAGACAGCTAGTCTAGGCGATAGTCAGCTACTTTAGGTAGCAGGCAGCAATAGTCAGCCACGGTAGGCAGCAGGCAGTAGACAAAAGTCTGACGCTACGAGCAGACAGACACTGTAGGCAGTAGACAGCTGCTGCGGGCACTGTAGACATGTAGTCTGTACCGGTGGACAGAAGGCAGCTATGTGCTACTGTGGGCAGTAGTACGCCACTACAGGCAGCAGGCAGCTACTGGGGGCAAGCAGCCAGCTACTGCAGGCAGTAGGCAGTAGTCGCCAAGACTTCTTGATAGCTTAGTTAGGCCCGGCCTGGTCCTTGTACCACAAGAGCACTGCTAGCGGCTCTATCTGCGTCTGGGACCGTGGGGGTTGTCGCAGGTACTCACTCGCGATTCGAACGTTCCAAGCTGGTCATATTTTTGATCGCCCACCCTTGCATCTCCGCGAGATCGGACGGAGGAGGAAAGAGGATGCAAGGCGTATCAAGCTTTGCATCGGTACAAAGCGGGGGGGGGGGGGGGAGCAGGGCAGGGGGGGGGTTCTGTTGCTGCGTTGTGTGTGATCGAAAGGAAGTTAGTGTGCTCCTCCTGCAGAGACTAATCGTCTACCAGGTATACTGATGGTAGTTTTTTTCGATCATGACTGGACTGGATGTTCGGTGTGTTTGTCGGCGATGCTGCTGGTGCTGCTGCTGCTGTTGTTGTCCGCCATAGGCTTGAGCGGAAGGCTGCTGCTGCTGCTCGCCATGAGGTCGATCGAAAGGCTTTTTTGTGTCTGGCATGAAGTTGATTGCAGCAAAAGGTCAGAGGTGTCTTGAGACATGAGATTGATTGAGCAATTGGTACCTTACCGTGAGGGTATTGGGGCAGAAGATGTCTTGCCACGAGAGTAACCGAAAGGTGTCTGCCAAGTTTCATTTTAGCAAATTGATGTAGTCCGCTATGAGGGGAGAGGGGGCAGGGAGAGAGAGAGTGGGGGGGGGAGTTGATGATTGATGATCTGTTGTCCGTGGCGTAGCTTGTTTCGCTCCATTACTATGCCTTACAGCAGCAGTAGCGGCACGTTACATACGTACACATTCATATAGTACAACAATGGGCGGTGAATGGCAAACTGCTGCATGTTTCTCTTTTTTTTTTAGCTTGTTGGGCCTACATTTTTTATTGCTTATTTTTGGCCGGTGGTATTATTGAGGGTTGGTGGTGGTGGTCGATATTATGCTGAGACCTTTTGGGGCGTGTCGATGTGTCGACAAATTGCAAGGGGCCCGCCCCCCGGGATTCATCCAGCTGATGCGTGTGAATCGTGTGAAAAGAAAAAAAAAGAAAAAAAAACTTAAAAGACACAAAACCAACAACAAAAATCGAGCAGGCTACGATTTTATCGCCACTTGCAAACATACATGCATCTTATCTGGGAGTACAGTAGATACATAATAATACTCGAAACACCAGTACATTATTTTCTGTTTTTGCCGCCCCCGCTACCACCACCACCACCACCACCACCATCACCCCCGCTAAGTCTTCGATAACCTCCTTCCCTCACCCCCTCTCCTCCCCCCCACCCCAAACCCTGCACGAATTGGCGCGAACCCAATACACCCACCACTAGGTTTCTCATGCATGCATGTTTGCCTCCGAAAAGTAAGCCTTGAGACGTTCGATGCCGATAGCGCCTTGGAAAGACTTGAATCACTCACTTGTTTTTGCCCGTCGAAGAACCGGTTATCGATACCATGTACACCGTGGTCGGGTGGTCCGACGTATTGTATTTATTGTATTCCACAGCCCGAACTGACTTCTTCTAGAAAGAAGAGTAAAACTACCTTCTTCGTCCTTTTTGCACGAGAACGAAGTTTGGCGTAAAATAGATCCTGCCTCATGGTGTACAAAGAAGCAGGGTTGTTTTTGGTGATGTCTCCGAGTGTAAAAACGTAAAACAGTGGCCCATCCATGTTCGCCGGAATGGAACTTGCGCAGCAGTCGCCCTTCTTTGTGCTGGATTGTGGAAAGATACACACGCCCGCGTGTTACACAAGATGTGAAAAAGTCGTCGTTGGATACAGCAGTACTACAGGACACCTAATAAGAAACAGACTAATAAGAAAGCCACGCTGAAGTTTGGAGTAAAAATAAAAAAAAAAATCGGGTGTCTTTATATTGAAATTAGTGTAGAAACCACCCTCTTTCGAACAAGAAATCCAGCCTGGGCCAGATTACCTGTTTCTTAATAGGTGTCCTGTACTATACTACGCAAATTTGGTGCCAGGAAAAAAAATGAGAAAGTGTGTGAAGGTCGCGGGATAGGATTGATTTTGCCAGTAAGTTGTAGTTGATGTACAGTCGAAGAGGCCATCTTACGAGCAGACGACCTGGGGTTGTTTCGGTTGCTCGTTCTTGTCAGAAGTTTGCAACCCACTTCTCAACCTTTTCCTCGAGACCAATCTATCACATCGTCTCTTTTCGTGGAAAACTTTATCGCCTCTTAGTCTCAATTGATAACCACATTTATCAACTTCTTACAACATTGGCCCACCCTGCATTTAATTGCCATTTCTTGCAACATTGACCCACCCTGCTTTTAATTACTGTTTAAAAAAAACAGCGCGCTTATCCAGTACACGGCGTTCAGGTCGTCATGTATTCGTACTCGTGGGTTCGAACCCCACGGTGGTCACCAGTAGGAAGCCTTAGTCTCTCACGGCTGCTAGCGTCGAAACGGAGAGGACGGTCTCGGATGCTGGGTACTCGTCTCGGAGCTGGTGTCGAAGTGGAGGGGTGGTCGCGATGCTGAGGTCCCCCTTGTCGATCGTCATTACAGCCGACGCGGCTGAGAGTATATATTTTTTAGATGTAGCAAGGAGGTGCTAAAAGCTAGAGTGACCGTCGTGGGCTATGCCTCAGGTCGTGCGGCGGGAGTTGTCTTTCGGTACCTAATTCTCCGGCGACGGATCAACGCCGTCTATGACGGATGACCCCGCTCGCGATTCGGGGTCGTATATTGCCTGACGGGTGACGTCCTCTCGCGCATGCGTGTACAAGATCTACGATAAGTACCTACGACCCTGTCTTCCACATTATTATTGGTAGTATTATTTAGTATAATTGTTATTGTTATTATATTGTTTGATTTGCCATCTGAAACACTGCATAGCGCTTGTTCCAGTCACACCATCCACATATAAGAGGGAATCAAGATTCCAAGGCCTTCTGACATACCAGGTACCTGGTAGATGTTACCAATCAGACCTGAATACTTCATGAAACTACTCGAAGACCAAAGACGTACAGTAATTCCCCTCATGAATATATCTGCTGCATGCACGAGTTATTGTGTCATTCATTTTTAAAATAAGGAGATTCGGCGATCCGTTGTGCCATTCATTTTGGTTTTACAAAGTATTACGAGTATTGATGCCCGGTACAGCAGCACGCAATCCCAAGTGCGATATACTAGTAGGAGTCATCGCCAACCCGGCTTCGTGTTGCGCGAACAACGAACGAACGCATGCACCACCCTCACCGCGCCAAGTTCCCTTCATTCTCCTTAGAACTCTCAAAACAAAACAATCGAGTAAAAATGGAAGGGCTTTGGCAAATGTATCACTGTTATGTACTATTAATATCATACTTCGAAGCGCTACCACTACTACTACTGCTGCTGCTGCTGCTGCTACTGCTGTGTTCATCCATGCATGCTTCTGTAGCGTTTAGAGCTCTGCGACGTAAGTAACCACCTCCTACCTCTCAGTAAACACCGAATATTGTACCGGATATATATGTAACGATACTCTATAATACATACTTCGTATAACAAGATACCTGGTGTTTGGTATGTCCTTCTCGCTCAATCACGGCGTACGGGTAAAAATGCACCATCCATCTCCATGCAAATAACGCCGCGTGCATATGATATAATGGACACAACACACAGCCATCCGTGTATCAGCAGCCACCACCCAAGCTCCCTGTTGATACCGGTGCCGTGCGCGCAACCCAACCCAACCCAACCCAGCCTGACCCTACCCTGTCCTACCCTACCCTACCCTACTAGACCCGATCCGACCCGACCCGACCCGACCCGACCCGACCCGACCCGACCTGACCCGATCCGATCCGATCCGATCCGACCCCATCCGATCCGGTCCGATCCGATCCGATCCAATCCGATCCGACCCGACCCGATCCGACCTGACCCGATCCGATCCGATCCGATCCGACCCCATCCGATCCGGTCCGATCCGATCCGATCCAATCCGATCCGACCCGACCCGATCCGACCTGACCCGATCCGATCCGATCCGATCCGACCCCATCCGATCCGGTCCGATCCGATCCGATCCAATCCGATCCGATCCGATCTGGTTCGACCCGACTCGACCAGACCGGACTCGACCGGACCCAGCCCAATCCCATCTAACCCAGCCGGGCCAAGCCAACGCCATTTATATGCCCCCACAGAAAGTAATAAACCCCACCGTTTCCATGGTGACACGGAAAAATGAAATAACCTACTGTTTTGCCGTACTACAGTAGCTGTACCATGCACTGGTGATACGCGAAACAGGGTGACCAAGGTTTCTGGACCAATCAGAGCTTCCTTCCGAGAAAATCTGACCAATAAGAAAACTCCGGGCACCCAATTCCTTTTATCTCCGCCTCCCAGGGCATGCAAACTATAAACACCGTAAACTTCTACTGTACGTGGGTATTGATTGCATGGACTGCAAATGAATTAGTGTACTTGCGGTACAATATAACGTTAACTCGTATATATTCTGTTACTCTGCTGTTGCTATTACTAGCTGACCTCAAAACTAGAAAAGCCAATAAGCTAAACCCCTAAAATGCCTGCTGTGCTCATATTGAAGCACTCCAAATGTGCACTTCGCTCACTTGGACCCCTCAAAATACTCATTTTTCTCACTTGAAATCCTCCTCAACGTGCGCATTTTACTCTCGCCTTGCGCGCATTTTGCGCATTTTGTTGTTGTTCCTTACCGCGGTAAATCTGACACGCAATACTGTATATTACTTGCATGAACGACGTCTGTCTCCCAAGCATCTTGCAAAAATAACGCCGTTTTATTTTACGAAACTTTAAGTTATCTCGCTCCGTCGGCAGCGTTATTATCCCCTTTCCCCCCTGCGCCCAACGGCGGTACAAAACGCGTTATAATGCTGAAAAACTAAAAAAAACAAGTGAGACAAAACACACAACGAACAAAAACAGATGGACTTGATCCATCCACCATATTGAAAATATATCCCACTCTATATTCAAGTAGTTTGTCCTCGAATCGTGGGTGTAGATAATTACTAATAGTTGAATGTTGGGGGTTGACCCCCTCCCCCCCCTTCCACTATACCCCCCCCCCTACCCCTCGCCCTTCATCATGTAAGAAAACTTGTTTTTTTTCTCACTTTTCTTTTTTTGCCGTTACATATGGCGTGCAACCACTGGACAAACCGAACAGGCCGATAGCTTGTCGCTTGTCGTACCCGTATTATAGCCGTTACCGGTCGGTGTGTTGCACTCGACGGCACTCCCGTACCGATGAAGTATTCGACGAAGACACCACGACGATCCTAGAAT
The DNA here is from genome assembly GCA_008828725.1 of Saccharina japonica. Taxonomy (NCBI): domain Eukaryota; class Phaeophyceae; order Laminariales; family Laminariaceae; genus Saccharina; species Saccharina japonica. The sequence continues at coordinate 104,208 of MEHQ01002102.1, forward strand.
GCGACAATTATCGGGGGGGGGGGGGGGGGGGTCAAACCACCCCCCTGCTTCAACTCGCGCCCAACACAAACCTAACCCTAAACCTAAACCTACAGAACGAGATTCACAAGGAAGGAGGAGGGAGAGTCGACCCGCACACTACCAACCTTTTCCCGTTTATTTTGTGAAAAAAAAAAAATTATCGACCTACAGTAAAACGATGACGACGTTACCGCCGACTACAACAGGAGGGGTGGCAGCGGTAATAGCAGCATCACGACCATATCTCCTCCATACCCACGTTAACGCTTCACAGCTGCAGCGGCAGTAGCAGCATCACCAACATCTCCTAAATACCCAATTAAATGCATTGCGGCGGCAGCGGCAGCGCTTGAGCAACAACCATATCGCGCAAAAAAGAGACGAATTATCGCAATTATCCCGTAGATGGAGAACCTCTGCACCCCCCCCCCCGACTACGGCCATGCATGCAAATGAAGTACATCCCCCCCTACCCCCTAAAAAAAGCTCAAACATTGACGGAGAAAAAAAATAAGATGGTGGAACGTGCGCCATTGCGCCATCCTACTTGCCAACACTCAACTAACGAAAAAAAGGCTGAGCGTATACACGGCGAACCCAAACAAAAAACAAAAACTACAATAATACGAAAACATGTAATTTCTCCCTAAACTATCATACTGCTGTACTCGTACGAGTAACTAGATGCCGTACCTGGGCACCACCCAAAACGCAAAGATTGACGAAAAGTTAAAAATCCCTCCCATGGTGATCCAAAAATAACGATGAACATTCTGATAATATTCCCCCCAGAAGGTGAGAACCTACGCACGACCCAGCACGCAAAACATGACGAAAAACAAATAATCCTTCCCGATGTTGAACCCAAAAAAACGATGAAATTGGAAAATTCTGGTACTTTTCCACGTAGATGGCGAATCAAACCCCGCGGGTACACCTCCGCTATGCGTATGGTAGTGTCGCGCGCTTTAACTTTTTACAGATCGCTAAATAATCACACTGATACCAGCAGATACCGTAAGCTACAGTGCTAGTCGCCGCTGCCTGTGCAACGTATTGCTTGCAGTACTCGTAGCATTTTGCCATTACTAGGGGTGTTTCGACAGAAAAGACTGCCCCTTCCACTACTACCATTTCTACTGCTACTGCTGTCTACTGCTACTGCTGCCTACTGCAGTCTACTGCTACTGCTGTCTGCTACTACTGCTGCCTCTCACCTTGTGACAAAGACTTGCCTCATGACGACAACCTAAAGGGGACCTCTCGGACGGCCATAAATCGAAATTCCACCGCTTAGCCCAACGTCGAAAGCCAACAAGCCACTTTTCTCACTTTATAACGTGCGCTCACACACAAAAAAATTACTAAACACAAAAAACAAGACTACTATCGTAAGAGATCTACTGTTCCCTGCTGCTATTCCTTCTACTGCCCATCTCCCCAACAATACTTGTTTCTCGCTCATGAACATAAGACCACCCCCCCCCCCTCCGACCAACGGACCTCTCCAGCGTTTTTTTTTCCCCTCCGTTCATGAACACAAAAACAAAGCACCCATACCAACCCCCCTCCCCTACCCGCCCTCCGCAAATATGTCAGGAGGCTAGTATTTTTGGGCGTGTTAAGACCCTTTCTGGCCTTATTATGCTGGTTTTAGTGTAGGGACGCGGTCAGTTAAGGGGTAAAACCGCGCGGTCTCCTAGCGTAGCATATTTCCCCCCCAGCAAGCGAAAGGACTACCTAAAACGACCCCCCGCTCCTGCCGCCGACGCCGCCCCCCCCCCTCTAGGTGTAGCTCGGTGCGAGCAATGCCTGCCTGCCTGGCCGGCGAAAACCCAACGCGCTCCGCCCCGGCATTGTAGGGATGCGAGGGTCTATGGTCGTATGACTACGGCCATGCACGACATACGGCTAATGAGTACACCCCTCCCTCTAGGTTGGGCCTAGCCACCGTCCTATCGGCCAGGCGACCGACCTCCTCACTGCGCCAGCCATTCACGGTGGGCAGTGGAACCCGTATTTTGCCTCCACTCTACCCATGGCAACCGCCCGAACGGTACGCCTTGTCTACCCGTGCGCCCCCATGCCTAAAACAGACCCCAACGATCACTTTATGATCGCGCCCATTTAACGGAAAACTCTTTTATCACAAGAAGAGCCCCGGCCGGGGCTAACTTAAACCAGAGCAGCTATAATACGCACATTTAATGCCTGCCTGCACGAGAAGAGCGTATTATTTTCGCTCTTTCTTCTCGTGCTACTGCTCTGTGTGGCAGTGACCTATTGCATCCTTTGATCGAATTGTTGCTTTCCCGGTCTTGTGACAAGGACCCGCCCCCTGGCGACAACCTAAAGGCTCCATCTCGGACGACCAAAAATCGAAAACCCACCGCACAGCCCGACATTTTTCTCCTTGCCCCCACGCAAAAACCACTAGAATAGCACCAGTGGTAGTAGGGCATCGCGTCATCTAGACAAGCACAACCACCGACTGACTGACTGCGGCACGCTCGCTTGCCGCAGTCGATGCTCTCTTCAAACAGAGGAAGAACAAACTTTTAAAAAAAAACTGCTGCTGCCGTTGCTTCTAGCGCTGCTACAGGGGTGGGTAATTTGTGGTACTTAGAGCTGCTCTTCGTGCAAGCGCTGCACCTGACCAAAGTTAGCACGTACCAGGTACAAGACGTACGAGCAAACGGACACAATTTTATGTGTCCTGGGACCAAAAGCCGTCCCCCTTCTTCCTAGAATGTCTTTCTTGGGGAAACATCAACCATTGCCACAACCTCACATGCTTGTAAGACCAAGGCTGCCCTCCCCCCTCCCCTCCCCCTGACAACGCATCTCTTGGAGAAAATTCCTACCAACAAAATAATATTCTTGGCTCCCCTCTCAGTGCCCCTCTCTGAAGAAACGTTGCCATAAAAACCTTCTCTCGGCTCCCCTCGCAGGTGCCTCTGTCGAAAAAAGAAATCTCCGAAAAAATCCTCTCTCTCTTGGTTCCTCTCAAAAAAGTTATCTCTTGGAGAAATTTTCCCATAAAAATATCTCTTCGTAGAAGATAGTAATGAAAGCCCCCTCTCAGGCCTCGTGCACCGCACACCTCAGACGGCGGTGAGGCTCATGGCGGCGTCTACAACGTCCCCATCCGCTCGACGTAAGGCCGCGATGGCGACCTCGGTGGAGCAACCGGCGTGGGAGAGAATGGTCAGGGTGTCTGCCGGGTCGACGCCCGCCGCCACCGACTCGATCTCCACCGCCGAAGGGTCTGGCCGCAACCGGCTCGGGCTTCCTTCCGCTCCCACTCCGGAAGCGGCCGCCGCCGTCGCCGCCGAAGACGCCGCTAACGGTAATGTCGACATAGCCGTTGCCGTTGAAGTTGCCGTTGAAGTTGACGTTAGCGTGTTCTTATCGGCGCCCTGCAGCCCACAGCGACAATCAGACACAAGAGTACAAGGGACGGACAAGACGTAGGCGCGTGAGCTTTAGCAATCCTGGGGCCCCTAGGGTGGACAAAATACGTGCACGCGTGAGCTTTGCGACCCCGAGAGTCTTGCTAGCGTGTCCTAAGGGGAGCGGGATAGAGGCGCTGGCACGCGGTATGTCTGTCTCGGCGGCTGGCCCGCGGATGACGGGACGGGACGGCCGTACCCCGCGGCGACAGGCCGCCGTTTTTGAGATCCGATAAAATGCAGCCAGTGTATCATAAACTTGAACATATTTCAGTAATACGAGTAGTAAATATGCATACCAAGTATGCTATATGATACGCACCAAGCGACTACCCCGCCCGGCAATATACACTCCGTTTGATGTGCACAGCAGGGTCCGAACAGGCGATTACACTCCCGGCCACAGCGGTACGCCGTACCGTTGTTTCTCTAGGACCAAGGTGGCGGGTCGTACCGCTGCTCTCTCTATGTCTTTCTTTCTCTCTCTCTCTCTCTCTGTGTGTCCACAACAGGGTCCGAACAGGCGGTTAGATTCCCGGCTATAGCGGTATGCCGTACCAATGTTTCTCTACGACCAAGGTGACAGGTCGTACCACTGCGCGCTCTCTCTCTCTCTCTCTCTCTCTCTCTCTCTCTCTCTCTCTCTTTGACCTCTCTCTCTCTTTGATCTCTCTCTCTTTGACCCCTCTCTCTCTTCGACCTCTCTCTCTCTCTCTCAACACACACTGTCCATCCCATCTATATTATATATTTTCCCCACTTCTCCAGTTCCCAGTTCCCTCCCTTCCGTAACTCAGACCCGGGGTCACATACGCAGCGGGCACTCCTCCCCCCTCGCCGCTACGGTAGACATATACATCACCTCGGCAACCGCACGAAACTATCGAGAAAATGTTTATATTTTATGTTTCATCACCTTCTCCTGGACCCTGGTGGCCGCTGCCGACGCGGTTTGCGCCCCCGAATAAGGAACACGAACTTCGCTTCCCGAACGGTCCGTCTCCGTGGTTCCAAACACGACGTAGGTCTCCTGAAGAGGTCGAACAAGAGGGGGTGTGCGTGCGCGAAAAGAGAGAGGTGGTTAGTAAGGGTGGTTGGTTTAAAGCTGTCCCTAGGATCTCTCTTGCAGCAGAATAACTCTAATCAACTGTCGTCATCTTGTGTGCTTTTAGGGATGTTTAGTTCGATCAAAAAAGTTCCCAGCCCCGATGTGTATGTCTTTTCGGGGGGTCACACGGCGGTCGGTCGTAGATTTTAGGCTTCGACGACTCCCACGACTAACAGGGTCCAGAGTTTTAGGTGCCGTGTAAATTAGCAAACTCACATTCGCTTGAAATTAGGGGATGGCGGGGGTCACGCACATTTGTCGAACGGGGCGTGTACTTTGGGGGCGGCGGCTTGGCCGCGGCGAAACGTTGTCAGTGCGGCTGGTGAACGACCACCTCGAATCCCATCCCCCGTGTCATGTTCTTCTGTACGCGATTGATACCACTATCGCCAGGAATATAAGCTTTGCTTGATGTTCATACAGTAGTAGGTGTGGCACAGGCCGAAAACAGCCTCTCTTGACTATTAATGGTAGCCTTCTCTCTTATTCACAGTGGGAAATATATAGGTTTAACTTAGGCGGGTCCAGTCGATTCGGCCTCTCTTAACCCCTTAACCCCTTTAGAACTGGTCCCCCGTTTTTGGGGACAAGCTACTTGGAATTAGTGTAAGAGTACTTTTTTTCAGTTATGAATGGGTTAAGAACCGGTCCCACGATTTTGTGGACAAACTACTTGGGATTAGTGTGATGAGTTTTGCAGTTCGTACTATTCTCTTATATAGGGTACCCTCTCTTAAGTCAGGGTACCAATTGTATCAGAGTCCACACGGGGATAACAATCGCGGCCAGAGTAGTATGTTGATCACGCCTTTGATATGTTTCGCATCAAAACATTATTCGTCCATCCATCCTACAACTTCAACGTTACAAATCGCGCCCACAACAACAATCACATAAGGAACGCAGCGCGTGGATCCCGCCTACGTGTTCCCCACTCCGCATCGTTTCACTACTGAAAAAAATAATTCACACTTATTCCAAGTAGTTTGTGGCAAAAAAACGTGGGCTTATTTCTAAAGGGATTAAAAGAGCAATCGAGCTGCTCTGCGCAAACGAGAAAACTTCGCCTGAGAACGTTCGAGAGGCCACGGCTCACACATCGGCTTCGTGACCTTTCTCCCCCCGCCTACCAAGACTCATAACAGCGAACAACGAAGCAACTAGCGATAACAACGAACAAGTATCATATTGATAATGAATAACAACAACGATCGAACAAACTAAACAACACAACGAACAACAACCGAACGACGAAAACAACAACAACCATAACACAACACACCAACGCCTTGCCCCCCAACCCATTAACCATCGTACGGTCACCACCACCGCCCCCCCTCCCGGCTTCAAACCTGCTGCGGGTGCTTGAAAACGTCCGGCCTCTTCACAACGAAAACCACACCGTTGGAGGTCTTCATGGTCATGCGGAACACTCCTTTCACGGTGCGCAGCCCCAGCTTCTCCACTGCCTGGCGACTCTTCCGCTCCGCTCGATTCTGAGGCGCCGCCGGAGGTTCGGCCGCCGCCGCCGCCGCCGCAGCAGCAGCAGCAATCTCTTCCCGCTTCCTCTTCGCAGCGGCTGCTACTGCAGTAGCAGCAGCAGCAGCCTTCTCCTGCTTCGAAGCGGCTGCTACAGCAGCAGCAGCAGCAGCAGCAGCAGCAGCAGCAGAGGCGGCGGCGGTAGCAGCAGCTGCCACCTCCTCCTCCTCTTTCTGCGTCGCAGCGGCTGCTACAGCCTCCTCTCCCTTCCTCTTCACAGTGACGGCTGCTACAGCAGCCGCTGCCTCCTCCTCCTCCTCCTCCTCCTCCTCTTCCTTCCGCTTAGCAGCGGCTGCCACAAGCACCTTTTGCTCCGCAGCAGCAGTCGCCACCGCCACCACCTCAGCCACCACCGCCGCTACTACAGCCACCACTTCCGCCTTCTCCATGTCCTCCCGGTCGGCATCAGCGGCAATAGCAGCATCCCTCTCGGCAGCCAACTCCGGCCTTACCACTGCAGCAACCTCCACCTCTGATTCCACTGCAAGCGCGCCAGAGGCAGCTGCAGGCATGACTGCTGCATCCGCAGGCGCGACTGGGCCCGCTGGCACTTCAGCTGCTGGTGCTGTGACCGCTGGTGATACAGCAGATGCCTCGATCACGAGTGCGGCAGCTACGGATGTTTGGGTCACGGACTCCAGGGTTGCGGGCACTAGAGCTGCGGGTTGTACGGACGCGGGCTCTAAGGCCACCGTTGCTACAGCTGAGGGTACTTCTTGAGCATCGGCCGGTTGAGCGACCTCCTCCGCTGTCGACAACACCAAGGACTCTTCAAGCGATGCTCCTTGGGTTTCCAACGCCGCCTCTTTGACCACCCTTGGCGCAGCGGTAGCGGTAGCGACGGTGGCAGTGTCAGCAGCTGCGGCGGCACCACCGCCGCCGCTTTTCTCGACCCCCGCCCCCGCTCCAGCCATCCTCCCATCCTCCAGCCGGCGTACCGTCGCCATTGGCGACCTTGACAGCCCCTTGAGCTCTACCGACGACCGACGCTTCCCTGGGGACTGCTGTGTCTCGTCGGGGCGAAGGGGCGATAGCGAGTTCTCGCGACCCTCCCTTACGGGGCTCTTGCTCTGACAGCGTCACACAAAAGTAGCAGAGTAGGGGGGGGGGGGTTAAAGAGGGTAAAGGTGAGGCTGTCGATCCCAAAGAGTAACAAATGTGTCATGTGTCGGCCCGTGGTAAACAGGCTGCGTGATGCGACGGGCGGACAAGCGGGCAAAAAACGCGCGCAAGCCTTCAGCCCAACATCTGCCGCCTGGCCTGCAGCGTTTCAGCAGCTGATATAACTTCAGGCGCCGGGAGTGTGGAACGGCGTGGGGCGCTGCCAGACGAAAATCGGCCCAACAGCCGTTCACATGAAAATTAGGCAGTCATTCCATCACATAGAAAGGTTACTGTCGTCACGCGCGTCCGCCCTTTCAGAATTGCGCACCTTTGCCCTCTTCCAGCCGTCCGTCCCAGAAGAGTTTTCCACGCCTGGAAGGGCGTTTTCCGCCAGGACCTCCCCAAACGACCGCTGGACACGGACGGCAGACAAGCAGGTTCGTCGTGTTCAGGACAACATTATGACGTGTGGGAATACTGTTTCTCCCGAGAGTATACGTACAGTGTGGGTCCCCGTCAGCGAGAAACGCCTCTTGCTTCCAGCGATACAGAAACCTTGTTGTGACGCTAACCTTGAACATAGGCTATGTCATGTACCAGGTACCTGGCACCTACAGTAGTATTATAGCATGTATTTATTGTAGCGCTTGCCACTGCTGAGCATGATTTAGTATTTTAAAAAATATATATGATTACGGGGGACCATAGTAAGGGCCCGTTTTAACGAAGAAGAAAAAAAAACAATATGGAAAAAAAAGTATTCAAATCCGCTTTTCATTGGTCAACACACGCACCAGCACCAAAGATTAGGATCTTGGGGCATACTATCTGGTGCTGGTGCGTGTGTTGACCAATGAAAAGCGAATTTGAATTTTATTTTTTCCAAATTGAATTTATTTTATACTCGTTAATCCGGGCCCTAAATAGGACCAAATATTGTTATTAAAAATTGGCAAATGTATTGGTTCTTGCGTGTACCGTGGGTCCCATTTACCGTGGTTCTCCGTAATAATACGGTAAACCATATTATAGTAAGTAGGACCTACGGTACATACAAAAACCTACCATATATTTACCATGTTTTACTAACATGACTTGGTCCTATTTACTAGTGTTTACTATGGTCCCCCGTAATAATGAGAAACAGAGGTGACGCTCAATATATCGCTGTTTTCTCTTGCTCGTCGGCCCATGCTTCATAGTTACCCTCGTACCAAATAACACGCAAGTTCACACACGCCCTGATGTGATTTTCTGAGCCGGTTTTCTCGAAAAAGGAGGAGGGGGGGGTGGGGGACAACGACGAAAATGATGGCGTCGAAAACACCTCGTCGAGAGATTTCCCCATATAAACGCATCGCTCTCAGCTTGCACTCTCCCGTTATAGAGAAACTCAGCTTCGAAGTTCGTCCGAGGGGGGGTGGTATCTCATCACCCCGGGTGGTACAGTACCAGGTACCTGGTATATTGTTATACCATGAATAACAGCTCCACGATAAAATAAAAAAAAGCGGTACCGGCTGACGAGCGGAAAAATAAGGTTTTTTTTTCAGCGTTTGGCCCTTATACCCGCTGCGAAAATCGTGTCACTCTAATTTCAATGAATTCATCTTCGAAACGTGAGTATGTATATATAATATCATATTCGTAGTGCGGCGCTGTTGAGAACAAAAAAACAACTGTTTTTGTTCCAATTACTCCTCCAAAACTTGAGTGCGCGGCTCTGCTTGCCGGTCAACAGTAGAAAACTCTCAAGTATTGATTATGTCAAGCAATTATATCCACAAACGTTGGGTGCGCGTTGATGCGAAACTTAGTAAACTCAATTTTACAGTAATATGTCTCCGAGGCCTGGGTGCAAGCCGCTGCGGCAAAAAAAACATCCGCCATAAACTGAATAATTTCCCCCCAAAAAAACGTGGATACAGTAGTAGTTGTAAAGTAGATAAACAGTGAACACACCTCGGACAGATTATCTACAGATAGATCATCTACAGATCATCTAGATCCTGCGAGGCCTGCTGCTATGATATTATGTGCAGGATCTGTTTAGTATAGACCCTACCCAGGAAACTTGTCCTAGATGATGCCGCCTATACGGCTCCCACCCGGCAACATGAGCTAGATCATACAGATCATACAGATCATACAAATCGTACAGATCAGGAATCCATCTGCCCTGAAATAGATAGAGCATGAAGTGGGAATCGATTATCTGTCCGATGTGTGAGCAGAATCCAACGTACGAGATCAGCGTTGGTGGTTCTTGCGGCCCCCTAGGCTAAACATATTTAGCATTTCAAGTCCCCAGCAACGTTCAGGGTTCAGGGGTTCAGAGCCAGCAGCGAGGCACCAAAAACGAGCTCGACCTATGCTTGGCACGGAAGCGTGTTTGACATCGTGCGTTCTATCGTAGAGCAAGTACGACGTGGCGCAGTCCGAGCCCTCATCTTCCTCGGATTCCCTTTCGACGCGCTTAGTCTGTTTGGGTTCCTTTTCCTCTGTTTTTCGCGTTTTTTTTTCATCCTTGAACTATTTTTAGACTCCAAGGCGACTACTACTCGAGCCTGTCTGCCGACCACGGACCAGACTATTGCAATGGCATAGGGTGTATAGGATCAACAATAACAATGACAAAACAACGACAACAATAACTGGTGAGCAGATATATAGCAAGGAGACTGGCAAATAAAAACACGCAGCAGTTACACAAACACGCAAAAAAAAAATCAACGACAACAACAACAACAACAACCAAACGCACCCTCTGGGCACCGCACTTCACAAGGCCAGCTTCACAATCGGCGGCCTCGAAAATGTCCTCTCTTCCTCCTTCTTCCTCTCCTCCTCCTTCTTCCTCTCCTTCTCCTTCGTCGATGGCGGTGTTGGCGCTCGAGTATCGGCGGTAAAGCGGCTCCGAGGTCTGTCCCTTGTCCCCGTCTAAGAGGTTGTCCAAGAAGGAACGCTGCGAATAGAGCAAGGGGGCGGCGTCGATCGTTCATGTCAAGGAAGGCCGAAATCATCGCACCACCAACCTAAACGAAGTATATCACTGCCTACTGACTGCACTTCACTTCATCAGCTAAAACAAAATGTGTTTCGATGGCAATCAACGCAACCGAAACATCTCGCTCACGGTTTCATGACAAAAAAAACAACAAATTATCCCAATGTCGCCAACCGAAACACCCCGCTTGCCGCTGACTGTTTTTATATACTAAACTAAGAAACACGTCAGCTGTGAATCCTCCCGACCGGTGGATATTCAGCTTTGCTAGCTGCGTGGTATTATTCCATTTTAGTGTTAGGTACTTTCCTCGCGATTGACTACTGGCCGGTGACTCCCCTGAATGCTACCAGGGTCGACAAAAAATCGTCAGCTGTGAAATCCACTGATTGAGTGGTTGGTACTCAACTCTGATTGTTGTGTCGCCAGTACCGACACATCGAACCATTGATCGATTGTCCGCGAAAAAGTGTCTTACAGGTCACACAAGCCGTACTACTGTTGCTCTTGTCGTCTTTCACCAAAACACAAGCTCCCAAGCCTACAAGCTCCTCCAACACCTCCCAGGCTCACAAGCAACAACGACATCAACACGCAAGCAAGAAAACAATACTGTTGTACGTATAAATACCAAACATCAATATCACACGCTCAGCTCACAAGTTCTATCACTATCGTTATCAATCTCAACGACAACTGCCATAAAAAATAACATCAGTGCCATTATCAACACCAAACACCAACATCAATAGCGGCAACATCAACAGCAACAGCCCAGTGACACCCGCAGAGTGCAGCGAAACTAACCTCGCGACCATCGAAGCTGGGGCAATCGCTGCCCTCTTCATCATCATCATCGTCGTCATCGTCACTGCTAGCACGACCTACCCGCTCATGGTAAGAATACCGAGCCCCCCCCTGCTCTGATTGACGATGCTGTTGCTGTTGCTGCTGCTGCAGCTGCTCTCTCAGAGCTTCGATAAGCGCTGCAGGCATCGCGGGAGAAGGGGAAGGGGGGGGGAGGGAAAGGAGGAACGGGTGAGTGGTGGGTATGTCTATCCCCCAGAAGGTTTGTGCAAGCGTGGAAGATGCAGTGGGGGTTACCATCAGAAGAAGGCAAGACAGGATTGTTGTTGTTGTTGTTGCTGTTGTTGTCGTCGTTGTTATCGTTCCCGTTGTTGTTCTTGTCGCTGTTGTTGTCACCGTCGTCGTTGTTGCTGCTGCCGCTGTTGTCGCCATTGTCGTTGTTGTCATCGTCGTGATTGTTGTTGTGGCAATAATCTTGTCGCTGTGGTTGTAGTTGTTGTTGCCGTTGTTGCTGTGCCGCTGTCGTTATTGTTGTCGCTCCCGTTATTGTTCTTGTCGATATTGTTGTTGTTGCTGTTGTTGTCGTCCCGGATATTATTATTATTGTCGTCGTTGTCGTTGTTGTTGCTGCTGTCGTTGCTGCCATGTATCCCTTCTTGTTGCTGTTGCTGTCGTCGTCACTGTTGTTGCCAACGATGTTGTTATTGTTGCCGTTGCTGTTGCTCTTGTCGTTATTGTTGGTGTCGTTGCTGCTATCGTTCCCGTTGCTAATGTCGTTGTTGTTACCCTTTTCATCGTCGTTGAAGGGTTGCTGCTATTTATTGCTGCTATTGCTGTCGTTGTTGTTATTGTCACCGTCGTTGTCGTTGTTGCCGCCGTCAATATTTTTAACGTTCCCGTCAGTTCTCGTTGCTAATATCGTTGTTGCTTTTTGTTGCTGTCGTCGTCGTCGCTGCATTTTTGCTGGTGCTGTTCTTGCCGTTGTTGTTATCGTTCCAGTTGTTGTTTTCAATATCGCTGTCGTCTTCATTGTGGTTGTGCTGATTTTGCCCGTTGTTGGTACCGTCCCCATTATTGTTATTGTCGTCGTCGTCGTTGTTGTTGCTGATGTTGCCCGCGTCGTCGTCGTTGTTGCTGTTATTATGTCGCCGTTGTTGTTATTGTTGCCCTCGTCGTCGTTGTGTTGATGTTATTTTTTCTTTGGTGTTCTTGCCACTGGTGTTGTCGTTGTTGTGGTCGTTACGGTTGTCCCTGTCGTTGTTGGTGTTATTGTCATAGTTGTTGTGGCTGTTACTACCGTACATCTTATCGCCCCCGATTGTGTTCTTGTCATTGTCGCAGCCATTGCTGTAGCTGATGCCGTTGTTGTGTTGCTGCCGCTGGTTCCGTTGTTGTTATCCCTGCGTAAGTTGGTTTGTTGTTGTTATTAACGTTCCCGTTGCTCTTGTCGATGAGTTTGTTGTTATTCTTCCCTTTGGTGTTCTTGCCATTGTTGTTGGTGTTGTTGTCGTTGCTATAATTACCGCTGCTAGTGTCGTTGTTTTATGTTGTCGTCGTTCTTGTCGTGGTTGCTATTGTTTCCGTCGTTGATGTTGTTGTTGTAGTCGTTGTAGTCGTCGTTGCTGCTGTTGTATTGCTGTCGTTGCTGTTGTCGCTCCCGTTGTTGTTGTCGTTGTTGGCGTCGTCTTTGTCGTTGTCGTTGTTGTTCTTATTCGCCTTGCTGTCCTTGTCATTATCGTTGCCATTGCCGCTGTCGTCGTCATTATCTTCGTGTTGCTGTTGCTGTCGTTGTCGTCCTTTCCTTTGCTGTTCTCGCCATTGCTGGTGTTGTCGTTGTTATGGGTACCGTTGCTCTTGTCGTCACTGCTGTTGTTACCGTTCCCGCTGTGCATGCCGTTGGTGTTGCTGTTGCTGCTATCGTAGTTTCATTGTTGTTGTTGTTGCCAATGTTGTTGTTCCTATCGTTGTTGTCGTTATCGTTTCCGTTGTTGTTCTTGTCGTTGTTGTTGCTCTTGTGGTTGTTGTTAACTCTGTCATCGTCGTCGTTGTTGTCGTCGCTTGTTGTTGTTAGTGTTGATGTTGTTGTTATCGTTCCCGTTGTTCACGCTGTTGGTGCTGTTGCCGTTGTACGTTGTAGTTGTTGGTGTTGTTGGTGTTGCTATCGCTGCTGTCGCCGTTGCTGTGGTTGTCGTTGTTATTGTCATCCCGCTGTTGTTGTCGTCGTTGTGCTATCGTCACCGTTGCTAGTCCTGTCGTTGTTGTTGCTGTCGCTGTCGTTGACGGTGTTCTTGTTTTCCGCAATGTATATTCGCCAGAGCCTAGCCCGTGGTCGCAAGGAAGGCTATCCAACATGCTGGAAACACATAAAACCATGGCTAGATGGTGCAAGACATTTGAATTTTGCAAATTAACGAGATACCCCAACATACGAGGGGGGCGTTATCACAAACAGGGGTCAGTACGAAGTGTGGCAGTAAGGACAATGCAGGTAAGATAAGAGTTGCAGCCGATCCTGATTCGAGCTCAGGCAGCATCTATGCAGGCGACTCAACGCAACAACGACGACAACGCGACATGAACAACGGCGACTACAACAACAACACCACCAACAACGGCCACAACATCAACGCTAACACTATTAGCAATATTATCACCAACACCGCCATCAATCCCCACTACCACTGCTACCACGTTACAAACACCATCAACATCGCCGATATCGCCACCAATACCAATACCACCACCACACCACCAACTCCACCACCAATACCAACAACCCTTTCGATCCGCCTCGCCACCCCGGCCGCAGACAATAACCGCGCAAGCCAGCCCCTGCCCCCACCCTCTCCCTTATACCAGGCAAGCCGCAAGCGCCCACCGTGAAAAAACACTCACCGTCTTTCGAGTCCAGCTCTTCCATCAGCCAAGCATTCTGCTCAAGCAGCCACGTCGAGTCGTGTTCATCGACGATCCCCCCATCCCCTACTACCTCCCCTTCCTCCGCGAGGTCCTCCACACCTTCGACCCCGATGCCCCTGGTCCAGCCGGACGCGTGAATACGGTCGGCGATGCGCTGCAAGAAAAAACAACGGGTTCCGCACAGCCGAAGTAAATCACCGACGTATTTGGGGAATGGTGGAGCTGAGGGTGGAGGAAGGGGGAGGAGCTGGAGGGGTAGGTGGGGGGGTGCGCGGCTGCTCGGAGACATGCGGACTTCGTCGATAATTACGATTCTCCCGTGCTTCGAAGAGCGGGAGGTGTAACCATGATATACGCCCCTGCACGGCAGTGACATGAAAAGCGACGACTAACCAGAAAGGATTGCCGACGCTGTAAAGTGCTCGCTCGTCGGACAAAAAGACCTTAAAATCCTGATTTTGCACCGTCGGGAAAATAACACTTGCGGACATACACAGACACAAGGACAAACCTATAGAACAGCTGACGCTACTGCTGCTGTACGCGCCGCACCCACCCATACTCATGTACCCTATGCCATAAGTACCAATATTACAGCCCCCCCCCCCCCCTTCCAACTCATCGAAAAACAGATATACAAGCACTCACCAGTGCCTCTTCAGACGTTTCCGAACCCGCATCACCAACATCCACGTCATCATCTTCATCATCATCCTCCTCAACGCCCTCAGCGGAGACGCGGGGCGAGGCCAGCCAGCCCGACAGCCGGGACAAGGACGACGTCCCGCTAGCGACGGAGCGTCTCCCTAGCGCCGCTCCGCCCGGGCGGGATGAGTAAGACCCGTATGCTCTTCCGACCCCTCCCCCTCCCCCTCCCCGACCCCCGCCTCCTCCTCCACCACCACCGTCACCGCCGCAACCGTCCACGCTGGCGCCGCCGCCGCCGCCGTAAGTCCCGCTGCCGAATGTTCCGCTCTCGCGGCGACGGGCAGAGGAGGTGGAGGGGGGTGGACTGATGGCGCTGATGCTGCGCCTGAAGCGGTCGGTGCGGGAAGAGGAAGCTCGCGAGGAGGGAGGGCGGGAGGTGCTGCGCCGGCCGTAGCAGGAGGACCGCCTTCCGAAACGCGCCTTGACGGGGTTTTGGTTTTGGTTTTGTGGTTGCAGGCGAACGGAGCCAGAAACGGTAGTGTAAACAAACGAACAGACAGACAGACACCGAGGCAGTGAAGAAGGGTAAATAATTACCAGTACAAAGAGAGATGCCGACAGACGGACAAACAGACACACAGACATACAGGCAGACAAACAAACAGAAAGGCAGGCATACATAGAGCAAAACCAAGTTTAGGTCAGTCTTGCCGGGACGCCGAGAATACGTTTCAAATAGCATCATCGCCCCCTCTTGACATCGATAATGCCCATGGCCCCCTACATGTGAATGTGTTCACGTGCCGTCGCTCTGTGGCGTCTGGGAATAGCTCCCTGTATATTTACGGCGCCCTCGGCCCTTTTCCATGTCTCCAACAAAAAATACATCGTCTCGCGTATTGTAACCGTACCGTAGACGAGCAAAACAAAAGGCAAACAAGCAACGCACGCTATTACAGGGTGGGCTAATGTAGTAAATAGGACCTACGGTACACACAAAAACCTATATATTTAACTATTTTTACCTACAAAATTTGGTAATATTTACTACGGTCCTCCGGAATAGCAACCAATCCTCCAACAAATCGAAGCGATCAACCGGCCAACCAACGAACGAACCACCACCAACTCATCAACCAACCCAATCAAACCAACCAACCCACCAACCCACCAGCTAAGCCAACCAACCAATCCAACAACTCCCACCTTCCTAGCCGCGGCCAACTCCAGCTCCGTCTCCTCCGCCTCCTCCTTCATGTGCTCCAGCTGCCTCTCGAGCATCTCATTCTTCGCCCTCAGAACCCTCTCTTCCGCGCGCTCACTGCCGCTTCCGATAGACCCGCGCTTGCTCCCGAAAGACCCGCGCCCAGCCCATTCCTTGTTGTGCCCCGGTGTATCGATCGGGCCTGCTGGACACGTCTTTTCGTTCTCGTCGTTGTTGTCGGCGGCGGCGGCAGCATGTGATTGGAGCGAAATAGCGCGCATTTCCGCGGCGTCTTGCTCCAGCTCCATCACCCGCCTCGCCATTTCCTGGTAAAGTGGTTTGGGTTTTTATTTTTTGCGGTTTGAGATTTGAGGCTTGAGGTTTGAGATTTGGGGTTTCGATACTTGAGGTTCGGTTTTGTCATTTTTGTGCGGTTTTGGTGTTGGATTGGTTAGGTGTGCTTCGATTTTGGTTTTGTTGGGTTTTATTTTATACGATTGTGGCTTGTTTTGGTTTCAGGTTTAGTTTCTCGTTTTTTTTGTTGTCTGGGTTCAGGTTTCATGTCTAGCTTGGGTTGGTTGGGCGGTGGTCACAGCAGCAGCAGCAGCAGCAACCGGGCGAATTTCACGCGATTAAGACATTACGGAAACTAAGCTTATGGGGGGGGGGGGGGGGGGGGGGGCGGCAGTACCGTACAGCAACTATTTTATTTTTGAAACACGGAAAATTGAGACTGGGTTTTAACGGCATATCCCTTTCTTTGGCCCAACCCCAAACAGCGTTTTTTCCGCTGTCTGTAGACTTTTAAGCGAGCCGTGCTTGTCTTTTTCGCCCGTCTCTGCTGTAAAAGTAAAATAACTGATCTATGCCACCCACCTGGATTCGCCTCCAGAGGGCTTCCTTCTCTGCTTCGTGAGATTCTGCGTCGGCTTCCTTCTCGTCCAAGAGCATTTTACCTGTTATTACCGTGGCGCCGCGGGGACGCACGCAGTCGGGGAATGGGGGAGGGGGGTCCACGCAGGTACGGAAATTGCGAGCAGTCAGGCCACGTCAAACGCGACCATGATTTCTCTAGGAATTTTGGCATGAACACTCTACGATTGATTGAAATACCAGGTCGTACAGCTGGTACTCTGTTCTTCCCTATTTGCGAAAACAATTAATCCACAGTACCTCAAGTAGTTAATTAATTAAGGGCATTTTCCAAAAATAGGTATACCTACGGACTTCAAGCCATTTATAGGTACACTTGAAGCCAAAATAGGTGATACGTAAATTGAGTAGCCGATAATAGGTGTACCTTCGCACTTTGAGCCATTTGTAGGTACAATGGAGCGCAGGCCCAATATCAGGCGGGCTAAGAAGCCGTTTCCGGGGTACATTACGCAGTGTACCTATAAATGGCTCAAAGTGCGTAGGTATACCTATTTTTGGCTAATGCCCATTAATTAATTTCATTCACCCCCATTCACACTACGACCGTACAGCAGTGTGTGTGTGTTTTCTTCCCATTTATTCTGGGCGCCTACATCTTTCGGTATGTTTTAGGCGGCGCAATCAACTTGGAGTCTTTCCCTGTCAGATATCGGTCGTGTGGATCTTCGGTCATCTTTGGTGGTTTTGGGATCTTCTTCGGGTAAAAAATGTAGTACCAGGTACGCACACGAGTACGTTAGATGCTTCGGTAGAATCAGTGAAGTGATGAAACATTAAGCCAGCAGGCCTTGCGCGGGCTGCTGTAGGTGCGTTCCGAATGTCGCATACTTTAAAATTTTTACCCTTGGCCAACCAAAGTGCCTAAATAGCTACCTTAGGAAGATCTACTATCATGCTTTGTCCACTCTACTGAAGTAGCCTTCTACTTACTGCTCTGTGCAGCGGGGATGTAAGTAACGTTTGGGTAAATATGGAAACCCAAACGGTCCTTACGATTCCAGACAAAGTGAAAGAAACTAAAAATTGCTTCCCCTCCGACCCGGACCCTAACCCTAACCTTAACCCGAACCCTATGCCAGTGGTCAGTGCTGGGATGCTGTGCTTGGTAAGACTCTAGGTTGACTCGGCCGGCGTGGATGGTGAGCTTGGAAAGCCTCTTGGTTTGCTCGGGATGCTGTGGCTGGGAAAGACTCCAAGTTGATTGCGCCGCGTAAAACATACCCTTGCCCCGAGGCATACAAAAACTGTCGCGATGCTGCTGCTGTACGGCCAGAGCGGGCTTTGGGAGTCGAGTGTACAAGGGGCATCCCAGGGTGTGATGTCCATGCCTCACTTTATTTCTCAGAAACGTACCTCACTTTTTGACTGACGTACGTACCAGGTATAGTAGTTAGCGTCCCTTTTTTACTCAGAAATTAGCGTCACAACATCATTTATCATTTTTGGAATATGACATATTTCGGTATGTTGACGCACCAGCCGGGATCACACAGAAGGAGGGTAAACACAGGAGTTTTATTTTGTTTGTATGTTTGTTTGTTTGTCTTTTCTCCACCTTTCCTTCTGCGGTGCTTGCCTTATTTTTTATCGCGAGAAGGGTTCAGCCGTCCCTTTCCCTCGTCGACATTTCATCGAATATTGTTTACTCACGAATAATGAATAAATGAAAAAATATCTCGACTAGCGGAAAGCGCGAGAGCGTGAGTTGGCAAAATTCAAAGAAAATCGACGAGCGTTGGGAAGGCTGAACCCTCTGCGCGATAAAAACCAAGGCAAGAACCGTAGTGGGGGAGGAGGGAGAGGAGCCTACTTCGTGACCCCGAATCTGAGTTACGACTGGGGAGGGAGAAAACACAAAACCCCCGTAAAGATCTACTATCAAGGTCTGTCCACCCCTCCTTTGCCAGGTGCTCTTGACCCACAAATCATACCAGATAAAGTACCAAATATATTGCGGTTTTGTGGTGGTCCGCACACTTTTTTTCAGATTGTCCGAAATGCGCGACGAAGCCGCGCACGGGTCGAGCCTGCTAAGCCTGGACTAGGGTTGAAGTTAGAGTTAGGGTGGGGTTGGGTCGACGGCTTCTCGTGATTTGATTGAAAAAAAAAACACCCAAAAACACGTATGTAAAACCAGGAAGAAATCATAATGGACTTGGTACTTTATCTGGTACGATTTGTGGGTCAAGACCGGTAAAGGCGCCTCGCACAGAGTGGTACGTGGTATCATATCATACGATGCAGGAGGTTCGGCACGGCTAGTTAGCACTCAGCACCAGCGAAAATGTGAATCGGGGCCCAAGGTCCATGCCTGGTAACATTTTGTGGGCCGCAAGTCCCCTGGGCGCTGGATGGCTGAAAATCCTGCTCCTTCTGTATGTTAGTATATGTGGCAGGCGCACGTTATGATTCTATACACAGGTGCTGACGTGCTGGCTGGCTCTCGTAGTTGCAAAACTATCGTACCCCCCACACCCAGCGTGCGACACATGTCATTAGGAACGCGTCTGCCCATGCCTCGTGTCCCGCGAATCAGAGAGCTACCTACTGCTGTACAGCAGTACCAAAACCTGCCTTATGCAACCGTACCAACGCTTTTATAGGAGACAGACATTGGCATTTACTGGATTTCCTATTACAGTGGATTAGGAATCAGGACAGGCACTGGGTGTACTGATGTGGTTGAGTAGAAAGAACGGGTTTAATGTGAAGACAACAACAACAACAAGTGGGTACCCCGACTTAACCCTTTTAGAACTGCAGTCCCGTTTTGGGGGCAAACCAGTCTAATTCCAAGTGATTAGTCCCCAAAACGGGACTCCAGTCCTATAAGGGTTAAGAGAGGGTGCGTTAAGAGAATAGAGACCGAATCGGCTGGACCCGCCTACACTAAACCTATCTATTTCTCACTGTGGATAAGAGAGAAAGCTAGTTAAGAGAGCTGTTTTTGGCCTGGACCACACCTCTCTTAAGTCGGGGTACCCACTGTAGCCTGTGTCTTACCGGGTGCCCAGTACTGGAGTAGATTTGGATCATGTCTGTACGTATTAGTACGAGTAGTACAGGGACACAGGACAGGACACAAAGCACAAATCCGCTGTTCTCCAACGCCAGCACGCCCGAATACTGAATACCACTATTAATACGTCAATACTAAACATACGGACATGTACCACGGACGGTAACACGTCAACCACGCGACTTCCAGGAAATGGCACCAGAAAAATGGGACAGACGAAAGACTCAAAGAGCCAACACAGCAGTAGCGGTACAGGTAAGGCAAGCGGCGCCCAACATGGTGGTCAGGCACGCGGAGCACGGCGCACGGGGGCACCGGATGGCAGGGCGGATGTTCCGACGTCCACTGCACACGACACAACGATGACTTGAAGTGATACAGCGACAGAAAACTTATCTGATCCTGTATACGTAATCAGGTGTTAATACATACGTAGTCCAATGCTACCTCCGTGAGATCGTGAGACCCGCACCCCTCTGCCCTCTGAGCTCTGGGCTCTGGGGGGCATTTGTCAGTCTACCATTCGACCGCGCAGCAGTTTGCAGTGGTTCTTCTGCGTTCAACGTCATGTGCCGCAAAATAAGGCAAAAATTGAAAACTTCCGATTCGTGACTTTTTGTACGCGTATGATACGTATCATAGCGTCGCCGAGAAGAATGTAGGTGCTCGTATATAGCAGCCGCTGCAGCAGCAGCAGCAGCAATAGCAGCGGCAACAGCTGTAGTGGCCTCGGCCTGCTGGGTATTGTAATGAGGAGATATTGATGCTGAGAAGGGCGCAGCCCTTCGAAGCATCAATAGATGCTCTTCCTAATGGATTGGGTACGTGCCCGTGGGGGTGTACCCCCCTGGTCGCGAACGGACACAAACGGACAAAAAACAGTTCTGAAAGCTGCCGCAGCGTGGCTTTATTTAAAGAATCCTTAATATTGAGGTTTGTCTGTCTGCTCGTCTGTCTGCACTTCGTCTGCACTTCGTTCGCTTTGCTTTTTTTTTTCGCTTTGCTTTTTTTTGGCGCGCGACGCGTACACTGAACCGATTCAGACACGCTCGGGACTGATAGAGGCCCGCTATTTGTGCCGACCGTCCTGTGCTATTCGTGTCGAAAGCCGTGCCGAGATCGGAGAGCTAGGCGGTAGTGACTGCCCTAAACTGTTGCCAGTACCAAATTGTGTCACTGGGATTTCTCGGCAGTAGAGCAAACTAGCAGTAGTATATAGCAACGATGAGGAGACATGTCAAGCAAGGCAAAACATGCGCTGTCAAGGGTGTAGGGTGGCGTGTTCCACACTAAAAACTAGTTGTTTGGTGACAGTCACGGCATGTCAAGGCTGTCAAGGGTTGAAACTGAAGACCACATTTCTCGGCAGTAGAGCAACAACGGTGATGATCGGACGAGAAGAGGAAGACCATCATCGCACACAGCACACACACCACCATCACCAGCAAACACCACAACGACGACCATCACCACCACCGCCACCACCCCTGCCCCACGAGCCGCAGGAGCACCAGAAGTTGTTGTTGCTCGTAGTGGCTGGTGGTGGTTGGTGGTGGCTTCGTCCCGTGGTTTGGTGGTGGTTCCTGGTACGCACTCGTTCAGCAGCAGCAGCATTTTGTTTTTTTTTGTCCATCCCATTTCTTATCTGCTGCTGCTGCTGAGAGATGCAGAAAACAAAAAGACAATAAAACACGATTTCTGAAATGATACAGATTTTACGAAATACGAGCAAAAAGACAATACAAATAAAAACGAATTCTGAAATGATTCAGATTTCTTAGTTTGCATTTTTCTCTGTACAAGGTTTTTGCGCTGACACGCATCGCTTAACAATAAATGTTGGTGGGTGGTGTTGGTGATTGTAGGACTACCAGCCCAGGGACCAACCGACCTGATACCTGATACAGATTTTACAAAATACGAGCAAAAAGATCATACAACAAAAACGAATTATGAAATGATTCAGATGTATTTGTTTACTGGTACATTTTTCTCTGTACTCGTACAAGGTTTTTGCGCTGACACGCATCGCTTAATTAACAGTAAATGTTGGTGGGTGGTGTTGGTGATTGTGGGACTACCAGCCGAGGGACCAACCGACCAACCCAGTAAATCTCTCACCCACCACGCACACCCATCAATTACCTGCCGGTCAGTAAAAAAAGGTTTATGTGCTGACCCAAATCGCTTAGAATAAAAAACGATCCCATCAATGACAATTAATTGCAGGAACACAGCAAAAAGAGAAGAGCCGCCAACGCAGTAGCTTAATGCAGTTAGGAGTTTGACCACTTGAAGGCGTCTGTCACGCTCCTCATTCCCACCGTTCTTGTAATGAGGAGATATTGATGCTGAGAAGGGCGCAGCCCTTCGAAGCATCAATAGATGCTCTTCATAATGGTTGGGTATGTGCCCGTGGGGGTGTACCCCCCTGGTCGCGAACGGACACAAACGGACAAAAAACAGTTCTGAAAGCTGCCGCAGCGTGGCTTTATTTAAAGAATCCTTAATATTGAGGTTTGTCTGTCTGCTCGTCTGTCTGCTCGTCTGCACTTCGTCTGCACTTCGCACTTCGTCCGCACTTCGTTCGCTTTGCTTTTTTTTGGCGCGCGACGCGTACACTCAACCGATTCAGACACGCTCGGGACTGATAGAGGCCCGCTATTTGTGCCGACCGTCCTGTGCTATTCGTGTCGAAAGCCGTGCCGAGATCGGAGAGCTAGGCGGTAGTGACTGCCCTAAACTGTTGCCAGTACCAAATTGTGTCACTGGGATTTCTCGGCAGTAGAGCAAACTAGCAGTAGTATATAGCAACGATGAGGAGACATGTCAAGCAAGGCAAAACATGCGCTGTCAAGGGTGTAGGGTGGCGTGTTCCACACTAAAAACTAGTTGTTTGGTGACAGTCACGGCATGTCAAGGCTGTCAAGGGTTGAAACTGAAGACCACATTTCTCGGCAGTAGAGCAACAACGGTGATGATCGGACGAGAAGAGGAAGACCATCATCGCACACAGCACACACACCACCATCACCAGCAAACACCACAACGACGACCATCACCACCACCGCCACCACCCCTGCCCCACGAGCCGCAGGAGCACCAGAAGTTGTTGTTGCTCGTAGTGGCTGGTGGTGGTTGGTGGTGGCTTCGTCCCGTGGTTTGGTGGTGGTTCCTGGTACGCACTCGTTCAGCAGCAGCAGCATTTTGTTTTTTTTGTCCATCCCATTTCTTATCTGCTGCTGCTGCTGAGAGATGCAGAAAACAAAAAGACAATAAAACACGATTTCTGAAATGATACAGATTTTACGAAATACGAGCAAAAAGACAATACAAATAAAAACGAATTCTGAAATGATTCAGATTTCTTAGTTTGCATTTTTCTCTGTACAAGGTTTTTGCGCTGACACGCATCGCTTAACAATAAATGTTGGTGGGTGGTGTTGGTGATTGTAGGACTACCAGCCCAGGGACCAACCGACCTGATACCTGATACAGATTTTACAAAATACGAGCAAAAAGATCATACAACAAAAACGAATTATGAAATGATTCAGATGTATTTGTTTACTGGTACATTTTTCTCTGTACTCGTACAAGGTTTTTGCGCTGACACGCATCGCTTAATTAACAGTAAATGTTGGTGGGTGGTGTTGGTGATTGTGGGACTACCAGCCGAGGGACCAACCGACCAACCCAGTAAATCTCTCACCCACCACGCACACCCATCAATTACCTGCCGGTCAGTAAAAAAAGGTTTATGTGCTGACCCAAATCGCTTAGAATAAAAAACGATCCCATCAATGACAATTAATTGCAGGAACACAGCAAAAAGAGAAGAGCCGCCAACGCAGTAGCTTAATGCAGTTAGGAGTTTGACCACTTGAAGGTGTCTGTCACGCTCCTCATTCCCACCGTTCTTGTAGTAGGGCCTGATTCAAACACCATGCATGCAGCAGTGCCATGTCCTTCACGTTGTGTACGAGGCCTGGTTATCTTATTATGTTGGACGAGACTCACCCAGCTCAGCCGCGTGTCTCAAGTCCGCGTCCTTATCCGCCAACAGGCTCCACAGCTCGTCGATCTCCCCTGCATTCGCGTCGTCGGTCGTCATTGCACCCTGCTGAAGTGCTGCGCCTGTCGTAGTCCTTTCGTCGCAGGGACTGAGAGTCTCCATCGTGGGCGGGGTGGTGTGTGCCTCGCAGAGATGTGTATGTGGCCCTACTCGTATCGAGCACAGATTCGGTACCACAAGCAAGAATTCCCGCAACTCTATACGTGCGCAAGCCCTAGCTTTGCAAACGTAGGATTGCGTGGCACAGGCGGTCTGCGGAGCCAATGCAAACCACAAATGCCTTGCAACCTAGGGGCCCTGGCAGCGTGCACGGAACGGAGGGAGACTGTTGCTCGCGGGGTCGGGGTTGCAGGTTGCTGGTTCAGACCAAGTCGTGGCAGAGGTTGTTCTGTGTTGCCGTTGGGGTTTAAAGTTAGTCCCCTTTTCCCTATCAGCCGAGAATGTGAATAATTTGTGGAAACCCCTAAAAATGAGAGAAAACAAATTCACAACACAGCAGTTCAAACGAGTTCACCGTGCACTGCAGCTAGCTGCTGATCTGCTACGTGTACAGCAGTACCCACCACAGCAGAGCGCTTGCAAGGTGGTCTGCTTGTGGAGAGTGACTCCGTCTTTCAACGATGGCAGGAGTACAAGACGAATCAGATGATGATATCGAAGTGCTAGACCTGACAACTCCAGTCCCTCCTCCGCCCAGGTCGCGCCTAGCCCCAACCCGAGCAACAGCAACAACCGCTGCATCATCATCCCCTCTCGGCTCGCCGTCTCTTGGCCACAACAACAGCCTCACCGACGAGCAAGGGGCTTCAGATAACCAGTCGGTCGGCGAAGTCGACAGTGACGACTTTTTTGGTGTGGACGAATGGAAACCTCTCCGAGAAAGGCTGAAGCCCGCAGCAGTGGCGGCGGGGACGGCGGCTAGAGGTAGCGGTAGCAGCGCAACGATGGCCGCTAGCGGTAAGTCTCGATCAATCCCACCGCCGGCAATGCCCACGGCTGGTGGTGGTAGTGGTGGTGGTGGTGCTGCTGCTGCTGCTGTGAGTCGGGGGCGAAGTGGGAAGGGCAAGTCCAAGCTGCGTGAGGCGGCCGGTGGCAGCGGCGACATGTGCTGGCAAGAAGAGGAGGACGAGGAGGAGGAGGAGGAGTGCTTCATGAACACACAGGAAAGCGAGGTGGTGGATCTTCTCAGCGACTCCGACGACGCAGGCAAGCAGTGAGAGCAGTTGTACCTGGTACCCGGTAGGACGACAGGTTTGCGTCACCGCTGTACAGCAGTATGGAACGGGCACCGGGAGCTATGGCCTCGCACGACGGTTTACCGTCATACCGTCATATCATACCCCACGGCAGCTCGTAAGCTACGGGCTTATAACTGCTGTGCGCCACATAGCCCACACACCGGGACGCTTTCTTCCATGTTGGGCGTGGGTCGTGAGTCGTGTGTCGTGAGAGCAGTTTTGCCTCCACTCTGCCAGTGCCTACGACTCGTGGAATACAAACAGGAAACACTTGTCTGCTGGTGATGGATCTCCACTAGGCTCGCAGACAACAACATACCTGGTAGATACATATAGGCCAAATGGTGCAGAGAGGTTGGTCCTCGCATGCTTGTATTCATACATACGTGAGAGATCTACCCAACTACGCATGATAGGTTGGAGGTAGTCTTAGTCTTAGCAATATGACGCTGCAGACGCTGTAGAATCAAGAGTTTAACAGAGCACACGTATTACCGTGTACTTCGTACGTACTTCTACGAAGCATACTACTGCTGCTGCTGCATCTGCTGTGTATACTCGTACGTGCTTTGCTTTTCTCCAAACCCTTGCAAGCTTGCCAGGGGTATGGACGTTCGTTTGCACGTCTGCTGGTGGTGCTGTTGACCCTTTCTGACACGTGCCGTGCGACACACAGAGACGTGCTGTTACCGTTGGTACAAAGCCCTCCTGTCAATTTTAGTCAATTTTGTGTTTTTACCCTGTGGAAAACCCGCGGAAAGGCTGCTTACTGTCAGTTACAAGTACATGCCGCTAACGACCCCTTTGCTTCATTTTGTGCACCCGACATGAAAAAGCCGCCGACATTCTCAATGGAAACCCTTACGTAACCCTTACCCTTGTCCCACCGCGGTGTGGGACGCGCATGAAACCCTTCGAACGTTCGTAGATGAGGTAGCTCCGGGCCGGTCACAGCTCTGGAATCGAGGAGGAGAAGGAGGAGGAGGAGGAGGAGGAGGAAGTGGGGGGGGCGGCGGCGGTCCCGGGTCTGACCGAGAGGAAGACGAAGAGCCGCAGGTGCTGGCAGACTCGGCAGACACGCTAGGGCTCGACGATTTCGATTCTCTACTGCTGGCCTCCCAGACGTCCAGCAAGGAATCCCCGGCCCGCCCGTCGCTCGCGGCGAGACGCGCCCGAGACGGCGTGAAGCGTGGTGGTGCCCTTGGGGCGGCAAGCGCGGGAAGCGGAGGTACGGTAGCGGGTGCTTGCGCCCTCGACGTCGACGATAGTGACGACGAGTTTTCGATGGACCCCGTAGGGGTGCGTTCGCAGGGACGGGTGGCCCCGAGCAGTGGCGGTGATGGCGGTGGCGATGGCGATAGCGACGACGCTGGTGCTGTGGGTGCGGTGGTGGTTTCGAAGCAGCAGAAGGCGCTTGAGCGAAAGGAAGCGACGGCCAACAAGAAGCGGCAGCGGCAGGAAGCGGTAAGACAGACGTCCTGCGACCCTGCGATGGTCCGCGCCCTGCTCCGCCCCCGCTCCCATCCGCCCGGCTTTGTTGCCCCTCCCCGCCCGCATCAACCTCGCCCTCCCCCGTCTATTTTCCGCTTGTCAAACGCAGGTTGCCTGTCGTGGTGCTACATGATTGCATCCGACGTAGACACCCCTACGTGCTGTTGTTTTATCAACACTCCCAATGTATTGAGATGGTGTTGGTTTGTTAACGGGCTGTTGTTGTCAATCAACACTCCCAGTATTCTATACGAGTATGTTGATACGAAGTATTCTGTTTTCTTGTTTTGTTTTTTGGCGTCGGTTGTGCCTCGTCCCTATCGTGGCGAAGACCATCAACCATTCTAAAACCCTAAGGGGCCAATCGCTGTACCCGCGCTAGCCATGGTGCTACGTATCGCCGCGCTTGTATTATTGTCGCCACGCGCTAGATGTCAGGAAAATGAGCTAATGTGAGAGCGTCATCATCACTATGTTTTAACGAGCAAATGGGAGTTTCTAATGTATACGGCGCCAAAAAGTAGGGACCTCTTTCGAGATGGCTGAAGCGACCGACCGCCCGACGGACCGACCGACCGACCGACCGACCGACCGACCGACCGACCGACAGGCTGACTGGAACCCAACGCACACCAAGTTGGCGTCAGTTACAACTATTCCACCAGCGCGATTTCCTAGAGACAGCTGCGTACCTTATCTTATGTTTACTGATGTGCCCTCAGCAACGCCGCGCCATTCTCGTCCACGGCTGTGGTGGTGCTCTTCTTTGTTTCTTCCCCGGAAAAAGGCGGCCGCTGTGAAGCACCAGAAGGAGCGCGAGCGCTCGGAGCGCAAGCAGGACAAAGAACGAGCGAAGCAGACTGAGAAGGTCGAGAAGGCGGCCAAGAAGGAGAAAGAGCAACAGGTCAGCGCGGGGTGGAAGTCCCGGCCGTGCGAAGCGGGCAGTGGGCTACGAGTAGACGCGTCTCTTGTAGGGGGAGGGGGTGGGCGCATTTCGTGGGGGGGGGAGGGAGGGGGGGGGGATACTGATTTGTTGCTTGCCTCAGTCGATTGGCAATTGACCACGCACCCCTTTGGAGACGGAGGTCACCTCCAACAATTGGGAGCTCATAACGAGTTTTTCATATATTGGGGGGAGGGGGGGCGTACTC
Source organism: Saccharina japonica (assembly GCA_008828725.1). Taxonomy (NCBI): domain Eukaryota; class Phaeophyceae; order Laminariales; family Laminariaceae; genus Saccharina; species Saccharina japonica. The sequence goes on from MEHQ01002102.1 coordinate 131,927, forward strand.
ATTTTTTGCTTGCCTTAGTTATTTGAGCATTGACCATTGACCACGCATCCCTTTCGAGACATAGCGGAGTCTCTTGGGGGGCAGGGGGGTTGTTTGTGTCGCGCGTCGATGTATGTGCGTCCGTCCGATGCCCGAAGGGGGCGAGAATTAGCGAAAGGTGTGAAACGATAAGTCGTGTTTTTAGTGTTTTGTCCCACCTTGTTGAGGGGTTTCACGTTCGAAGCAGGCGGCATGTGTCCTTTCGTCGCTGCATATTGCCTGCATTTCTCGTACAGAGTACTACCGTCGTAAGATCGGCACTCGTTCTATTTGTCTGTCACAATCCCCTCGATGGATGGTGACATGCGAGTCGTTTTCATGTGCTGTTGTGCTTCCGTCCCGACCCCTCCCCCCACCCCACGTTAATCTCACACATAAACGAAAGCGCGAGAAAGACGCCTTGTGGTATGATGAGAAACCTTCGGAGTCAGAGCACTATGTAGCGGCGCCCTGGTCAATTCCCACATTTCGTTGGGTTTTTTTTCGATGCGCTACTACTGTTGCATTTTCCGTACGATACGTACGTATAACATCTGGTCTACCAGGCCTTCTAATTTATTTTCAATCGTTTTTGTTTTTTTGGCTGACATATTTATTTATACCTATTCTATAAAATTGTTTTTGTATTTTTCTGCTCGAAAGGCCCGAGGCAACTTCAGTCACCTGGAGGTCACTTGCGTCATGGAGCGGCGGTACTTCGACAGCTCGCGCAGCGCCTGTGTTCGCGCTGGAGTCTCCGAGCAGCCCGGCCACCCGGAAAAGTTCAAGGTCGCCGCCGGCGTCTGTGGCACCGTCGGCGCGGTGTGGTGGACGCGGCGAGGTGAGCGTGTTGTTGTTCCATTATTTTTTTGTTTTGCTGCGTTGCGGTTACGTTATGCTAAGTTGGCCTGGGTTGGGTTGGGTTGGGTTGGGTTGGGTTGGGTTGAGTTGGGTTGGGTTGGGTTGGGTTGGGTTGGGTTGAGTTGGGTTGGGTTGGGTTGGGTTAGGTTGGGTTGGGTTGGATGGGGTTGATTTTGGGTTGGGTTGGGCAGTATTGTGTTGTGCTGAATCGTGTTGTGCTGCGTTATTTCGTGTCGTGGTGTGTTGTGACACACCGAGGTGCCATCGCCCAGCTAGGCGCGCACACGGAATGTTCGCGCTATGTTTTCGCCTCGCACAGCCTGCGTGCTTCAACCGGGGAAGAGTTTTGTTTGCCGCGAGCGTTCACGTGGTTGGTCTCTACGAGTACGATTTTTGTACGCCGTGATGGTTACAGCATTATATGCTCAACGTGACAGCTTACGCGCTTGAGATGCACGCACGACCCCGTGAGTTGTTTTGTTTTGTCTCATTGCGGTGCCATCAGGGGTGGTACTCTTCTGCGCAACTGCAGCAGTAACACCTTTTCTGGCCGCTTATTCCGGCAGCGGCAACAGCAGGAGCAGGAGCACTTTTGACCCGCTGTCCTCGTTCGAACCGTACCCGCACTTGGCGGACACACGAATGTCAACTAGAGTTTCAGTAGGTATGTTTTGCTTGGGTGAAATAGCTAAATAGAAATAGATATTTCGCGGCTTTGATTCCCCTGCAGTTTTTTCCGGAGCATTTGGGCTGTTTTTTTTTAGCCCTCGTCGTCCACTTCCTTTCATCCACCAATCCCAGTAATCCACCCCCTCTTGTCCACAAAGCAAATTTATCGGCCCCGTTTTGTATCAACCAGTGACAGTTTTCCGCCCCCCTTTATTCCATCAATGATTGTCGTCCGCCGCCCTGTTTTCCACCAATCAAAACCAAAACAGACCAAAAAACGATGTTGTTGTTGTTGTTGTTGTTGTTGTTGTTGTTGTTGTTTTTCCCCCTTCTTCTGCACCTTATATACATACGTGTGAGCGTTCCTTGCCGCCTCTCGCTTTTCGTCACGCTCCCTCCCTCCCTCCCTCGCCCTCTCACGTGCACAAAAATAATTAAGCTTACCTGGAGGGGGGAGCAGCGACTTCCGGCCCCGGAGTGAAGACACTAGACATCCTCGTTGTCGTGGTGGACCCTAAAACGCTCTTCGATAGGCACCCTGGTTGTCTAGCTCACGCAGCGAGTGGCGTGTTTTACAGCGTCGTTGCCAACCGACGCCAACCCAACCTATAAATATATGATATATTTATAGGCCTTTCCCGGCCTGGGTCGCTTCGTGGACGGTATCAGGTACGTTGGGGGGAGGGGTTGGATTGTGTTATTAGGTCTGTTTGAGTTGCTTACGCACAGCAGGATTGGGGTGGAGGGGGGAGGGACGCGGGGAGAAGGGAGAGGGGGGGGAGGGGAAGGAGGTGGAGGGGGGAAGGGGGGGAGGGGGGGGGGTACCCATTTGTTGCTTGCCTTTTTCGTTTGACCATTGACCACGCATCCCTTCCGAGACGGAGCATGGGGGGGCGGTTGGCTGAAAGGCCGGGTGTGAGTTTTTGTGTATTCCCATTCAAGCGTGGATTGGTTCGATTATTATATGGGCCGTACATGTTTGGTATTCATCTTTACTTCGCCCGAAGATAACTCTTGTTGCCTCATGCTTTGTGCTAAATCGACTTTGTGTCGAAAGACGATTGTGCGGGCCTGTGTATTCAGGATGTCGCTGATCGATGTACCTGGTAAGAGCTTTTGCTACTCAAGTGCCTCTGTGTGTTTTGGAGGCTACCGTGTTCCGCCTTACATCGAGAGAACACGGCCGCGATAGCAGATTCACGGTGGTTGCAGCAGTCGGTTTGTTTTGAGTAACGGTAGCGTAAGGCTAGCGCGGAGGACTGCAATATGTTGGCCGGCGCGTCGTCCCAAACCACGTACTCATAGCCACTACTGTTTTGCGGCGTCGTGGTTTCCAACCTCTGTCTCTGGCTCCCTTTCTCTGTATCTCTTGTCTTTCTCTGTCTCTGCCTTTTCGTCTATCTCTCTCCTCTCTCTCGCTGTCCCTCCCTATGTTTCTCTCTGCGTGTCTCTCTCTCTCTCTCTCTCCCTCTCTCCTACTCTCTGCCTCCCTATGCTCTCTCTCCCTCGCATCCCTATGCTCTCTCTCCCTCGTCTCCCTCTGCCTCTCTCTCTCTCTCTCTCTCTCTCTCTCTCTCTCTCTCTCTCTCTCTCTCTCTCCCCCCCTCTCACTCCCTGTCTCTGTCTCACTGTCACAGGGCCTCGGCGTCCGAATTCAGCCGATTGGTCCTCATTCTTGAGGGAGCGGAGGGGGAGTTGCATCGACGACGGAGCCGTCGACCAGCAAGGTGGGCGGTTTCGGGGTGCTGTATCGGTTACGGGCCACAGATTGCCGCGCACGGGTTAGAGGTTACCAGCCGCCGGTTACTAGTTAAGCGTAGCTGGTTACGGGTCACCTGTTGCAAGGTTGCCGATTACGGGTCGCCGGTTACGGGACCACGAGTACGGGTAGCCGGCTACGGGTTACCGGTTACGGGTCACCGATTACGGGTTACCGATTACGGGTCACCGATTACGGGTTACAGATAACTGGTTACGTGTTACCTGGTACTGATTATGGTGACCGGTTACGGGTCGTCGGTTAGGGGTTACCTGTTGTGGATTACCGGTTACGGGGTCGCCGGTTTCGGGTTACCTGTTATGGGTTACCGGTTACGGGTTACCGCTTACATGTTACGGCAGAGAAGGAAAGAGGAAAATTCGCCATTGGGCGATCACACGGTGTGTGTGAGCGCCGTTGTATTTTGCGTTAGGGCAGGTTGTTTTGTGCACTCGATGACACAGCCACTGCGGCTGCTCGCGCACGGGCGGTCGGTGCCTGTGGTCTGGCGCGCAAGAGCGCGTTGCCTTGAACGCCTTAGGAAGAGGTTTTTAGGTGGAATTCCGACCAAACATTGAGATGCTGCATAGTGAAAGCGCGAAGTTGGACTGCTGCTGTGCTGCTACTACTACTGCTGCTGCTACTGCTACTGCTGCTGCCGCTACTTATTATGGTGCTGCTACTCCACTGCTGCTGCTGCTGCTGCTGCTGCTGCTGCTGCTGCTGCTGCTGCTGCTGCTATAACACCCGGTCATACATACGACTACCGTCATGCATGACGTGAGTACACCCCCTCCCCCCGCCCCTGGTCGTTCTTTTCGCTGACGTTTCGTGGGCGTGTGCCGTCTATGCGTACGTGTACGTCCGTCGCCGCTGCTGCAACTGTCTCCTCTATGTCGCCCACCGGAAATCAACCGGCAGCGGCAGCGCCGGCGGGGCGGCTTGGTCCATAGTGGACGACTTCGAAGACGCTCTTTGTTGGCTCCTCATACACAAGGTGAGCAACATGCCCGCGCTGAACCCACAATATCGAAACCCGCCCGGCATGGTAGAATGCATGCCCTCTAGCTATTTTCCCGGGCTGTCCACGGGCCAGGTCAAACCTCGCGGGCCAGGTTGGTTTGGGTGGGGTAAGGGTGAACCGACCGGACCCGACCTGTGAGAGTTTAAAAACCTCCTGACCCGGCCCGACCGTACCCGACCGTACCCGACCCGACCCGACCCGACCCGTGATATTTCAAAAGGTTTCTGACCCGACCCACGCGCCGGGTCGTGATCCGTGAGGAAGGAGCCCTGCTATTTTTACCAACTTTTTCTACTGCAATAATATCCCCTCTCTGAACTCAAACAGCTTGTCTCCAAAACGTGCGTGCAGTTGCAAAGAGGGGCACGTCGTTGAGTCAAGCATTTCCAGCCACAGGTGCCACCGCAAGTCCGCCTCACAAGCGGTTCTTAGTAGGCTGCAGCTCACCCTTCGTGCGACTCGCCCCAATACCTCACGGCGCTTCGTCCTTGGTGCAAGCAATGTTTGCCTGGTTGGCGAAAACCCAACGTGGCTCCGTCCCGGCATTGTAGAGATACGAGGGTCTATGGTCATACGACTACGGCCATGCACAACACGAGTATTATACACCGGCATTGTAGGGATGCGAGGGTCTATAGTCATACGACTTCGGCCATGCATGAATATGAAGTGCACCCCCCCCCCCCCTTCTCCCCAGTAGTATGCCGCGAAACGATCGGAACTCCCCCCCGGGCGTTGCCCTCGCATTTTTGTCGAAGGATGTGTTGCTGAAACTGTACCGCGACGTACCGTGCTCGCAAGAACCCATGTTGTAGCGTTGTACATATCCGCCATGCGACGGTCCTTCAGTCCAAAGCGCTCATTTGACCTCGTCTGACCTCGCAGCACAGCCGGAGGCGTGAAAAAGAGGGGGATTTTCTGACAGAAATTTTGTCCGCTGGGTCTCCTCAGCGATAGCTGCGTTCCGCGCGGATCGAAATGTCACGCCACGGTTATGCTAGCCTTTACGCCTTTGCGTTGTGCGTGCACACAGTGTGCGTTGTGGGTCCTTGGGGCTGTTGTTTTCACGTGCTGTTACTGGTGGTGGTGGTGGTGGTGGTGGTGCTGTTTAGGTTGCTGCTGCTGCTGCTGCTGCTGCTGCTGCTGTTGCTGTTGCTGCTGCTGTTGGTCCGAGTGTCGCGTTTACTTGTGAAGCGTTTGCCTGTGTCGCCGTGCAGTGCGGTGGTGCGGTGCGGTGCTTGACTCACCTCTTATCAACGTGGCCTGCTTTCGCCCCCTGCGACTGTGCAGGACGTGGAGACGAGGCCGACCAAGGATGGCGAGGAGACGGGGCAGTACCTGTGGGACCTCACCAAATCTTTGTCGACCATGCCTTACAAGGTATCGAGCACAAAACGGTCGCACCATGCGGAGTGTTTATTGCTGCTGAGTGTTTTGTGGAGTTTTTGCATTGTTTTGGCATGTTGTCTCTCCATGCCGAGTGCTTTGCGTGTAGAGTGCTTCGTGGAGTATTGTGTAATATGGAGTGTTGATTGTTGTCTGGAGTTTTGACTGTTTCATGTAGCAGCGTCGACATTTGATTGTTGCCTGTTATTGGTAGGGTAGCTACTGTGTTCGTTGGTTGTGTGGGGCGAGCTGGCCCTAGCCCCAAAAACGCTAGGAAATTTATCGGAATGAAGTTGTAAACCCCGTACTAACGTTAATCCCGACCCCCTGAGAAATTTCCCAACCCTAATCCCGACCCCCTGGGAGAATTCTCAACCCCAGTTCCGACCCTCTGGGAAAAATCTCAACCGTATTCCCGATCCCCTGGGAAATTTCTCGGGGTGAAAATGGTCTGAAGAGTTAGTGTGGACTATCAACCATTTTTTCGAGTCGAAACTGGGGGGCCCAAGTCGCAACACTGCTGTCTCTCACAGCCGCCCTGACACCCGCCTTCACCTATGTGTGTGTGTGCTTGCGCGTCTCTTTGAAGGACGATGTCACTGAGCTGCATTGTGTCACTCGGAGCAATGCGCAGGCCAAGGGATCCGCGCTCCTTCCTAAGGAGGAGAAGGACCTCGCGGATACGTGGGTGAGTGAAACGCGAAATGTCGGCGCTGTTGTTGTTGTTGTTGTTGTTGTTGTTGTTGCTCTTGGTAGGTGCGCTCTGAACCGAGACCTTCGGGTACTTTTAAGCAATGGTGTATATTTGATGCACCCCGCACGCCGCCCCCGCACACCCCCCGCCCCAACCTCCCCGCGCCTTCCAGCCCCACCCCGCCCGCCCCCCCCTCCGAATCGCCTCCTGTCCCTGCCTCCCCTCCACCGCCCCAACCCTCCCCTCCCCCGAATGCGAGGTCTATGGTCATACGACTACTGGCCACGCATGAATATGAAGTACACCCCCCGCCACGCCCCAAACCACCCGTTTTCCCCTGCCCGCCCCCTCCCTCTGCCTTCACGTCTACCGAAAGGGATGCCCAGTGGTCAATTGTCAAATGACTAGGGCAAACAACATAATTGAGTTTTCTACCCTTGGTACCCACCCCCCCCCCACCCTCGCCCAGCGTCCAACACTATTACACACATATTTAAATACGAAGTTTATAAGAATATTATATTTTTAGGTTTGGGGTGCTTGGCGAAGCGTCAGGTTGGGGCAACGACGCTGTAAAAACGCCGGGATTCACACCCCACTCGCTGCGTAAGGCGCGTAAACCAACACAGGGTGCCGTTTTTTTTTTATTCATTGTGGCGTGCACCACAAAGCTTTGGCGGTCGAGTAGATCATTTGTGGCGGGGTTGACTGAACGCTTGTGAGCTCCGCTGTAACCAGGGAATGGTTCGTATGTCACGTAAGTGTTTTAATATGGTAAGGCGTCCGCAGAAGGCAGTTACAGGTAGTGAAAACCCATTTGCTGTCTCCGAAGAGAGTGGCCACACCAAAAATTAAATTATAACTCACATCATTTAAGCTGTCGTCCTTCATGCAAGTCCGGCCTCAGAAGGCGGTTCTTAGGGGCAGGTGCACAGCTCACGGGCCTCCAAATGCGACTCGCCCATACCTCACGCGCTTCGCGCTTGGTGGCAAGCAATATCTGCGCTGGTCGGGGCTGGCTGAAAACCCAAACGTGCTGCCGTGCCCGGCATTGTAAGGATGGGGCGAGGGTCTAAATGGTTCATATGATACGGCCGTGCACAAAGCATGAGTACCCCCCCCCCCCCGCCCCCCCGCGCAACCGCCCAACCTCCGCCCGCCGCCCCTCCCCCTCCTATCCAACAGGTGAGGATGCTAGAGCAAGTGTCGGGCATAAGCGAGTCCATGGCGCAAGCAATCGCGCAGACTTACCCTCTGCCGCGCGATCTGGCCGCCGCTCTGCTGGACCCTAGCGTGCCGGAGGCGGAGAGGGCCACCCTCCTCGCCGACAAGTTGGGCACGAAGAACACGGAGGGGAAGCGTGCGCGGCGGCTCTTCGACCTCTTCACCCAAGAAGACGGAGACTTCGTGCTCCCTTGACGATTAGTAGAACGTCAGGGTATACCTTGGAATAGGTTTATACCTGGTATGCTGTACCACTTTGTGCCGTAATGTTATGGCCGTTTTGATTGGCTTAACTATTAGTTTACTATTACGGAGGGGCATAGTAATCAGGACCTAATCATATACACAGAAACCTATGAATTGCAGTGTTTTTTACTACGTAAGCATATTTGGTCCTGATTCCTATGTTCCGCCGCAATAGTGGCGATTATATTTCGGGACATGGTGGCGTACTTCGTAGACTATTGACTCGGGAGGGTGGTTGTTCGTAAAATAAATCGGACGTAAATCACGCAGTTTTGTAAATTGGACGGGTTTTTTTGTAGCAGTGTATAGAATGTGTAGATGTTTTTCATTGATTGTTAGCTGAGCTCTTCACTAGCCCGATTGTTCGGACTGTTTCCGCTAGCCTGGCCGTTCGGGCTGTTCGCTTTCTTTCAAGCTTCTTGTCCTTTTTCTTTTTGGTTTTCGCTATAAATAGCTTTCTAAAAAAAGCTTCGAATAGATGATCGCGAGTCTTAAGTGTTGTCATATTTTGGACGTGTGTGTTTTGACGCGCTGTATTGCTTAAGGGTTGGTTCGTACACAGTTAAGCTGCTAAGTTTCCCCCTTGTTGTCAATCGTCATGGTTTTCCTGTCGAAGTTCTTGTTTGTTCCCTGTTTGTCGTCGTTTTTGTCCCGATACTCGTCATTTGTTTTCGTTTTTTTTTGTGTTTCTCGGAGATCACGAAATGATTGAGAAACGTCGATTTTTTTTTGTGAAGTGCGATTTTCTTGCGTCGGTGAAGGCGTACGATGCTTTTGGAGTATCATGTCAAATAACGCGAAAAACCTTTCGAGTTACAGCAGTTCACACGTTGAACACATGACCAATTCCCGCTCGATAAAGCGTACGCTTTTTTTGGAGTATCGTATCGTAAAATGTGGTAAAACCTTGAGTTACCGGGCAGCAGTGAGCACTTTACACATCGAACAGGTGGATAATCGATTCCCACTTGATGATGGTCTAGATCTTTCAGGAGGGCAGATGTATTCCTGATCTGTATGATCTGTATGATCTGTATGATCTGTATGATCTGTATGATCTAGCTCATGTTGCCGCATGGGAGCCGTATTTTCTGCACAATCTTGCACGCGTTTCCTGGGTTGGATCTGTGCTGTACAGATCTTGCTCAACTCTATAAAACGGCAAGTTAGGAGCTATGGTAGATGATCTACCGTAGTAGATCATGATCTGTCCAGCGTGTGCGGCAGTTTTTACTTGGGAGTTGAACGTCAACGGCTGATATGGTAATGTTTCCTTGTCAAGTCCGAGCGAAGCGACTCTTGCTAATTTACAGGGCGGGCTTAAATAGGGGGCCCTGTTTGAGCTGAACGAAGCCGAAAATCCGCGCCGTTCGACCGATTTTTTCCGAAAAATAGTTGTTTTTTGTTCAGGTTTGGGCGAAGAGCGTAGGACGCCGCGGGCGACCTCTCGCCCCCTAGACCACGGGTCCACTTGATATTTTCGAAGCCGTGGTTTACCTTTACTGGCCTTGCTCAACACGAAGCGGGCTGAACGCGGGTTGATTGTATGGAGGTCTATCGTCGTATGAGCTGCTGTGTGCTGTGTTTCTTGTGTTTGTGTGTGTGCGGGATGCTTTCGGCATGTAAAACTGCACTTCAGCATAATCGTGTCGTTCGGCCCACACGGCACGGAGCGAGGTGGGGCTTGGCGCAAACGGCGTATTTCTCCTCTGTGTCAACTAGCCCTGCTCGTTGTCGCACCGTCGAAGGTAAACGTCCCGCAGATTCTTGCACTTTTTGTTCGCGAGTCACGCTTGCTGAACGCGAACAAAAAAGAAGGAAGAAAAAAACGGCTCGAAAAGAAACAAACAAAAGCGGCGAGACAAACACATAGAAAGCGGGCGTTTCAAAAGTGTATTGCTTTACGTAGGATAACACAGGTGTTTGCTTCAACTTTTGCTACCGTCGTTTTGTTTTTCGACTCGCGGAGGAGGGCCTAGTCGTAAACTTGAGTTTGTTACGCTCTTTTTAAGTTGCGTGAAGAATTACATTCAGTGCAAACTGAAAGCGGATCGAACACGAACCAAATACGACACGCGCGGAGGGAAGGCGAACAGGGCTGGGTCGATCGAGCGGAAGCGAAGCACTTGCTTACTGCATACATTTACACACCTCGGGCAGCACATGGATGATCGATTCCCCCTTGATGATCTAGATATTTCAGGGAAATATATATCCCTGATCTGTATGATCTGTATGATCTAGCTCAGGTTGCCGGGTGGGAGCCGTATAAATCTGCATGACCCAGCACACGTTTCCTGGGTTTGATCTGTACTACGAATGCAGATCCCGCACAAACCTGGAATATATATTCCTGATCTGTGTGATCTGTATGATCTAGCGTATGCTGCCTTTGGGTTTGATCTGTACTACGCAGATCCTGCACAAACCTCTCGCAACGAACGGCAGGTGAGGAACTAGATGATCTACGTAAAGTAGATCAGTATCTGTCCGATGTATTCCCCAGTGGGTACCACTGGGGTCCTCTATCAATAGAAACAAAAACCAAAAAGAGTCCGTCCGTCCGTCCGTCCGTCACACCTTCCGTAAGTACCAAGCGTGACTCTCGAGAAAATCGCAACTTTTTCGAGCTCCCGACAGCGGGCAGTTACCCCCTCTGCGACACCGACCACCGATAGCCCTCACGGAGTCGCTCGCCCTGAGCCAAATCAAGCATTTGTGTTCTGTGTAAATAAGCGTTCGTTCATCTTCATCCAAGTCGAGAAGCAGCCTCAGAGCAAGGGTACGCCGATTTCCGCGCCGTCACCATAAAGGCACTACTACTGAAACCCGCACTACTACTGTGTTTACCCAGCTGGCATGTACTGCTACAGTATATACGATGCCATGAGACAGAACGCGGCGATGGTATGAAGTCGACGATGACGAAGAGCCCAGTAAGTGTACACGGCACCTTGACCCAGCTTCCTCCGAAACGCCTCCATGAAGGGATGCCAACCACACTATTATTGTGTGTACAGTACGGCCCATGCCGACATAAAAAAACGCCTACCCTGAGCAAGGTCTCGAAACCTTATTGTGACATCAATCTTGATCTTGGGGCAACCTTGAACACAGGCTATTACACACCAGGTGTCAGTAGGATTTAGTGTAGCGCTCGCTACTGAGCACAATTTCTGAATCCAAAAACAAAAAATGGTGTCCCAAAGTGAACCTTACGTATACTCACTATAAATATATATATTTTACAGTACAGGACACCTAATAAGAAACAGGCTAGTAAGAAAGCCAGGCTGATGTTTAGAGGAAAATAAGAAATTCAGGAGCCGTTTTCTTGAAATTTGTGTAGAAAGAAGCACCCTCATCTCTTAAATAATAAATCCAGCCTGGGTCAGCTTTCCTGTTTATTTTAAGGTGTACTGCAACCCCTTTGGAGCCACTAGATATAGCCAAAAAAAAAAAAAGTACGTAGAACTTTGGTGTTATCATACCATCCGTCTTACAAAAGCAGCGTGAGCACTTCAGCAGTACGGGTATGTATATAGGATCACTGTTTGCGCCCGTGCCGAATGTACGACTCCTTGCCTTGATATGCGTGAAGCTCGGGCACCAATGCATGTGTCATCCCCCAACCACGCAAGAGGTCGTTACGGCAGTCGTCACTTTTTCAGTGTCAATTTTCCCTCTCTGAACTCCCAAGAGGGCTGTCCTCCTTTTTCGTGAGCTTATATACTGTATGCAGAAAACGAGCACGCCGTGGCGGAGACTATTAAGTGCAAAGGATAACGATGGGTTCGAGCGATCGGGAAAAAGCGGGGGAGCGGCGCCCCCCCCCCTTCCCCCTGTCCGCGTGCGAGTCACGTCAGTACTCGTGGATGCGGATCGGGATGGCTCGCGGCTGACGTTGCCCTCTCGACGATGAACGGGTGGTCCGTTTGGCGACCTGCACAAAACACGCCAATAACAAAACGGACGAAGTAAAAAAAAGAAGGCAAGAGGCGGGAAGAGTAGTACGAGTGGAATGTTGGGGGATGAACTGGCGTGTGCGTTGTGTGTTGTGGCGTACCGCGTAATAGTGAAACTTGTCCTAAACATCGGTGGCAAGAGCATTGTGTACGTTTTCAACGGGGCTTTTGTCTTTAACATCGTCATCCTGATCTTGAAAACAATATTTTAAAACCATGTAGCGAAATCGATATGCTCATACCCCTTTTTTTTCACACAGGGTGCGGTTGAAACTACTGGATTTCTTGAGATGCTTGAAGGAGCGCTGTGGACGTGACCATGGCGTGTCAACTTTCTCGATTACTACAGTAATAAAAGGTCGAAAAAATGCCCACCTCAAGTCAGCATCAGGTGCCGCTCGCACTATCTCCACACTCGACACAGAAATTCCAGTTTTCGATCCACTACTTTGACGGGGAGAAAAAAAAGAAGAAAAACGGCACAAGGCTATCACTTCGCGGCGGAAATATAGACACGGGTTCACCGAGCAACCAATCAAAGAGAGCGCGCAGGCAGCGAGCGAATATGTCACTCCCCCCTTATCTTCTTTTGAATTCAGTTTTTTGTTTCCCTCCCACCTTCCTTGCCATGTACGCGCTCGGCCCTAGACTATCGCTGTGGCCACCGACGCTGCCACCACCCTCGCCCTCTTTTTCCGCACCGTCGCCCCGTGGCCCCTCTCCGCCTCTTTCTCCGTCACTCGCCCCGCGGTCGCTACCGCCGACGCCGGTACCGCCCCCGTCACTACCACTACCCCCATCACCGCCGTCGCCGCTATCGCCTCCGCCGCTATCGCTGCCTTCGCTATCGCTACCGTCGCCCCCGCTGCCGCAGTGGATGTCCACGGACCAAAAAAACTCTTCCTCCCCCGCCGATGCAGAGTCCTGTAGCCCCGGCACCATCGCCTCGGACAACAGCGCAACGCCTTCCACAGTAGACGGGTGGATGTGGGACACGATCACGAACCAGCCTCCTGGTGCTACGACTCGCGCGGCCTCTCGGCAAGTCGCCCTGCAAATTACATTTTGTTTTTTCGAACGGACACGCGACACGGAGCGCGGAGCGCGGAGCACGAAGCGCGAAGCGTGAGGTCTTCCGTGCGTTTACATAGACAGCACACACCTGTCCCGCACTCAGTTGTTGATCGCACCGTTCCATCTATTGGAGTAGAGGAGACTGTTGAGTGCCACGAGGTGTACGAAGTGGTTGTGAAACGGTCTGGGAGAATACGTAGATAAGACAGGCATGTTTCTTCCGGGGGAACTCCACGTGCCCCAGGATGGTGCCGCCTCAAGTTCACTGTAAGATCTATCATGACAATGTACTCCCATGTCTCCACGATAAGCACTTTGTATATATGCGTATGAAGACGGGGGAAAAATAACAAACAGCTGAGAGATCAAAGATTTTCGTCGGAACTCATCTTTGCAAGCTGTGTGTGAAATTTCGATCGCGCGTACGTCGGGTTCTGTGTTACCTCTTGAAGGATTATATGTATATACAAGGGGCTTCGCCGGCGGCCTGGACGGCCGCCGGTCGCAGCCTTGCGTGATGCCGGAATGTTAGCAGCATTGTAGCGAAGGACGGGGGTCAGACTTAATGCCAAGAGTTACACGTTGTTAGTTAGCAGCAGCGTTGTGTCGAAGGATGGAAATCAGAGGTACTGCCAAGAGTTGAGAGCGCTCTGCACACTGCCCACGGAGAGTGGCAACCGTACTCGTAATACATACGATACTGCTGCTGCTGTACTCATATACGTGTGTGCTCGTATGTATCTTGGTCGCAAACCTGACACATACGCATTGTATGCTGTACACGGTGTGGGCCTACACGCCTACACATCTTCGAAACAGGCGAACAACGGCGACAACAGCAACAACAGCAACTGGTACATGCGTGTATCTTTGATAGTGGTCATACATATCCAACCCACATACTTTGAACTGCTCACAGCTCGTGGTAGGTACTGTTGTAGTACAGCAGTAGTAGTACTGATACATACATGTTTTCGATATATACTCGTTGCACGTACACATCTACGCGCCTCCTCCGCCAGAGAACAAAACACAAAAACGGTAAAAAACGACAAAAAATCGTGTTTCCTCATCCCCGTTTGCCAATGCCATTTTTTTACGTTGTTGAAGCCCTCAACAGCATGCAGCGTAGTCCGCTAAAAGGGTGCGACCACAGCTGCTGCTGTGCAAATCATCGGAGCTCCGCAACAACATTGACGGTGCATGAGCTGCTACTCTCCATATCACACGTGCTACTTGTTGTAGACTATACATACATACATACATACATACATGCATACACATATCATACATACATGCATACATACACACATACATACATACATACATACATACATACATACATACATACATACATACATACATACATACATACATACATACATACATACATACATACGTACACGTGTACGTAGAGCAGCAGGAGCTCTCTCTCGGCGAAAAAAATATTGATGGCAGCTCTCGACAAAGCCTGGGTGGCATGTATGTGTTCTCGGGGCGTCTCAGATCTGAGCACACAGCCTCCCGCGCAGGCCTCCACAATATTGACGGCGGCCGGGAAGCCGACCCCCCCCACGGGTCGGAGGTCAGAGAACACGTACGTGAAAAAACCACGCGAAGACATAGGCGTTGTCGGTGGGCAATGTGCCCAAACGCTCACAGGGCACGATTTTTCGGAGATCTCATCGTAGATCTCGACGTCGAGGCCTCGCGCGCGCTACGGCGCCAAGCGGGCGGATCAGCTAAGCCGGCGGTTGCAGGCGAGGCGGGGGCACGCCTCAGCGAAGAAACCGCGCGGAGAGGCGGTCAGAGGTGGGAGATATCCGCAGACCTAAGGATGTGCATATGTGATAAGCGAACTAACATATATATAGATTTATATATATATCACGCAATGAAGGGAACACATATTTATGTATATATACGAGTATTCCTTTTGCGTCCTGCCACCATAAGCGTCCAACCATCCCTGCCCGGCCCATCACACCAAGTAAGAACGGGACAACACCGCTCGGTGCGCCTTCACATTCAAGCCAGGGGAAGTCTCTCGTTTGTGTCAGATACCGGCATCAGACCCCGCACCCGCACAGCGAGCACTCTCACATTCAAGACACCCAGGGGGGATATTTATATTTATATACATATTTATATATACTAGCGGTACGGCCACGGCTCCGCCCGTGGCGCTAGCTTTGCGTTGCGCATAGTAGTATGTAAGATCCTGGTGTGGTACATAGTACTCGCATTAACAGTGTGCTGTGATGTACCACTCTGAACTGGAAAAAAAGAACCACCATGCGGGGCGGTATCGACCCGGGGGATGTCTGTTTTCGTCCTCGGGTTATTGGTGTTGTAGATGTCCGCAAGGATTTCTGATCCGGGAATGCGACATTATCATCCCCGGGTGCGGTGGGACCTCGCCGTTGCCCCGAGGGGCAACTCGCGCCGCGGACTGGCTCCATGAGAGCCAGCCAACCGTAAATCAGCCCATGTGGTTGAGGTTTCCGCACCTTGTGGGGCGGTATCGACCCCGGGGATGTCCGTTTTCGTCCCCGGGCTGTTGGAGTTGTAGATGTATGGAAGGACGTTATCATCCCCCGGTGCGGTGGGACTTCGATGTTGCCCCGGGGGGCAACTCTCGCCGCACGTTGGCTCTATGAGGGCCAGGCAACCGTAAGTTTGCCCGTGGGGTTGGGGTTTCCACACCTTGTGGGGCGGTATCGACCCGGGGGATGTGTGCTTGCGTCCCCGGGTCGTTGGAGTTGTAAATGTATGGAAAGACTTCTGACCCGGGGGTGGGATCCTATCATCGCCGGGTGCGGCGGGACCTCGCCGTTGCCCCGAGGGGTACCCCTCGCTGCGTGCTGGCTCTCTCGGCTCCAGCGCCCCAGCCAAATCAGCAATCAGCCAGTGGTGGTGGGGTTTCCACACCTTGCGAGGCGGTATCGAGCCCGGGGTATGTCCGTTTTCATGCCCGGGTTGTTGGAGTTGTACATGTAAGGATTTCTGACCCGGGGGTGGAACGTTATCATTCCCGGGTAAGGCGGGACTTCGACGTTGCCCCGAGGGGCAACTCTCGCCGCACGCTGGCTCTATGAGGGCCAGGCAACCGTAAAATTTCCCGTGGTATTGGGGTTTCCACACCTTGTGAGTCGGTATCGACCCGGGGGATGTCCGTCTGCGTCCCCGGGTTGGAGTTGTATATGTATGGAAAGATTTCTGACCCGGGGATGGGATCATATCATCCCCTGGTGCGGCGGGACCTCGCCGTTGCCCCGAGGGGTACCCCTCGCTGCGTGCTGGCTCTCTCGGCTCCAGCGCCCCAGCCAAATCAGCAATCAGCCAGTGGTGGTGGGGTTTCCACACCTTGCGAGGCGGTATCGAGCCCGGGGTATGTCCGTTTTCATGCCCGGGTTGTTGGAGTTGTACATGTAAGGATTTCTGACCCGGGGGTGGAACGTTATCATTCCCGGGTAAGGCGGGACTTCGACGTTGCCCCGAGGGGCAACTCTCGCCGCACGCTGGCTCTATGAGGGCCAGGCAACCGTAAAGTTTCCCGTGGTATTGGGGTTTCCACACCTTGTGAGTCGGTATCGACCCGGGGGATGTCCGTCTGCGTCCCCGGGTTGGAGTTGTATATGTATGGAAAGACTTCTGACCCGGGGATGGGATCATATCATCCCCTGGTGCGGCGGGACCTCGCCGTTGCCCCGAGGGGCAACCCTCGCTGCGTGCTGGCTCTCTCGGCTCCAGCGCTCCAGCCAAATCAGCAATCAGCCAGTGGTGGTGGGGTTTCCACACCTTGCGGGGCGGTATCGAGCCCGGGGGATGTCCGTTTTTGTCCCCGGGTTGCTGGAGTTGTAGATGTATGGAAGTATTTCTGACCCGGGGATGGGACGTTATCATCCCCGGATGCGGCGGGACTTCGGCGTTGCCCCGAGGAGGCAACCGTAAAATAGCCCGTGGTATTGGGGTTTCCACACCTTGTGAGGCAGTATTGACCCGGGGGATGTCCGTTTGCGTCCCCGGTTCATTGGAGCTGTAAATGTATGGAAGAATTTATGACCCGGGGGCGGGATCATATCATCCCTGGGACCTCGCTGTTGCCCCGAGGGGCAACCCTCGCTGCGTGCTGGCTCTATGGACTCCAGCGCCCCAGCCAAATCAGCAATCAGCCAGTGGTGGTGGGGTTTCCACACCTTGATCGACCCGGGGGATGTCCGTTTTCGTCCCCGGTTTGTTGGAGTTGTAGATGTATGGAAGGATTTCTGACCCAGGGATGGGACGTTGTCATCCCCGGGTGCGGCGGGACTTCGACGTTGCCCCGAGGGGCAACTCTCGCCGCACGCTGGCTCTATGAGGACCAGGCAACCGTAAATGTTCCCGTGTGTAGGGAAAGTAGACTAAAAATGTCGATCAACAAACGCTACCTTTAGCCTTTTAAACTCGATTTCCACCACATTCTCCCTCACTAAACCTGACTTATCTCTTCGGTGTAAGTCAGGAACCCCGATGAGACTCTGAGTATCCAAGTTTTACCTCCGACGTTTCGGTACTGGACTCAGCATGCAATGATCGCATTGCTCTCATCGTTCCTTTCTGGGTGTTTTCTAAGTGAGTGAGTTTTACAAGTTCTTGAACATGAGATTTTTCCCATTTTTTCCTTTTTATGGGATGAAGGTGAGGATCGAACCATCGACCTCACTCTTCAGAATCTCACGCCCTGCCTGCGACGCCATTGTAGGGAAAGTAGACTAAAAATGTCGATCAACAAACGCTACCTGATTTTTAGCCTTTTAAACTCGATTTCCACCACACGTGGTATTGGGGTTTCCACACCTTGTGAGGCGGTATCGATCCGGGGGATGTCCGTTTGCGTCCCCGGTTCGTTGGGGTTGNGTTTCCACACCTTGTGAGTCGGTATCGACCCGGGGGATGTCCGTCTGCGTCCCCGGGTTGGAGTTGTAAATGTATGGAAGGGTTTATGACCCGGGGATGGCATCATATCATCCCCTGGTGCGGCGGGACCTCGCCGTTGCCCCGAGGGGCAACCCTCGCTACGTGCTGGCTCTATTAACTCCAGCGCTCCAGCCAAATCAGCAATCAGCCAGTGGTGGTGGGGTTTCCACACCTCGCGGGGCGGTATCGAGCCCGGGGGATGTCCGTTTTTGTCCCCGGTTGCTGGAGTTGTAGATGTATGGAAGTATTTCTGACCCGGGGATGGGACTTTATCATCCCCGGATGCGGCGGGACTTCGGCGTTGCCCCGAGGGGCAACTCTCGCCGCACGCTGGCTCTATGAGGGCCAGGCAACCGTAAAATAGCCCGTGGTATTGGGGTTTCCACACCTTGTGAGGCAGTATTGACCCGGGGGATGTCCGTTTGCGTCCCCGGTTCGTTGGAGCTGTAAATGTATGGAAGAATTCATGACCCGGGGGTGGGATCATATCATCCCCGGGACCTCGCTGTTGCCCCGAGGGGCAACCGTCGCTGCGTGCTGGCTCTATGGACTCCAGCGCCCCAGCCAAATCAGCAATCAGCCAGTGGTGGTGGGGTTTCCACACCTTGATCGACCCGGGGGATGTCCGTTTTCGTCCCCGGTTTGTTGGAGTTGAAGATGTATGGAATAACTTCTGACCCGGGGATGGGACGTTATCATCCCCGGGTGCGGCGGGACTTCGGCGTTGCCCCGAGGGGCAACTCTCGCCGCACGCTGGCTCTATGAGGACCAGGCAACCGTAAATGTTCCCGTGGTATTGGGGTTTCCACACCTTGTGAGGCGGTATCGATCCGGGGGATGTCCGTTTGCGTCCCCGGTTCGGTGGGGTTGTAGATGTATGGAAGGATTTATGATCCGGGGATGGGAACTTATCGTCCCCGGGTGCCGCTGGCTCCCTGAGCCTCAGCCAATCAGTGACCAACTGATGGGGGTGGGGTTTCCATACCGTGCGGGGCAGTGTCGACCCGGGAAATCGCCGTTTTTGTCCCCGGTTGGTCGGAGTTGTAGAGATATGGAGGGATTACTGATCCGGGGATGGGAGCATATCTTCCCCGGGTTTGGTGGAACCTCGGTGGCTCTTTTCAGCACCGATGTTCTAGAAAGAGCCAGTAGCCACTGGCATGGATTTGGGCAACCAATCAGCTGCCAGAATAGTGATTCAAAAATTGGAAGTCAGCAGGTAGGCTGGCTAGATGACTGTCAGAACTGTGCGTCGGGATTGCGCCACGGCCACGGCTCGGCGAGGCATGGGACCCGGTGTTCTGCGGGTTGTGGCACCCTGCCTCCCTACCCATGGGGCAAGGTGGGGCTGAACCGCTCTGGATAGCGGTACTCAATTACAGACAGACAGACAGACAGACAGACAGACAGAATAGCAGCTTTTATATATTACAGAGGGCCATGGTAAATAGGACCAAAATTTGTTAGTAAAACTAGGTAAATATATAGGTTTTTGTCTGTACCGTAGGTCCTATTTACTATGGTCCTCCGTAATAATAAGATATGGAACCTGGCCTCTCACGGATGCTGGTGTCAAAGTGGAGAGGACGGTCCCGGAGGTCTGGTACTCATCTCGGAGCTGGCGTCGAAGCGGAGAGGTCGTCGCGGTGCTGAGGTCCCTTGACGATCGTCGTCACAGCTGACGCAAGCTGAGACTTTTATCTTTCTTAGATGTAGCAAGGAGATGCTATAAGCTAGAGTGACCGTGAGGCTATGCCTCAGGTCGGGCCGCCGGTATTTTTCGTTCGGTAGCGAATTGTCCGGGGACGGGTCAACGCCGTCTATGGCGGGTGACACCGCTCGCGATCCAGGATCGTATATGGCCTGACCGGCGACGTGTCCTCTCGCGCATGCGTGTACGAGATCTACGATAGGTATCTACGACCCTGTCTTCCACATCACCCCCCTCTGTATTCGCTGCAAGCCCATCTTAGATAGGGATGGTATTGTAACGGTCATCGGGAGGATGACGAATTTAGGAAACAGGGTGTCGATTTATCGGATCGAGACACAGCGACTGTTATATGCGTGCATCCACTCCTTATAACTGACGTGTTTAGTAAACACGGGTGCGAAACACCGGTCCAGCGAAGATGCTTACATTTTCGAGCTTGCATGCTGACAGCGTACACTGGAGTTGTATGGGGTTTCCCAAATATTATCTCAACGCACGTATTTCCGTGTGGCCACACGTACTGGTGCGTCCCTCGTGGTTGCTGTTCTGAGAACCACGGGCAGCGAACTTGTTTCGTGATTTTTTTTGGGCGGTACCGCCTAGATATTTTCACGCGAAGTCGACTCGGTCGATCTAGGTGTATCAACGTGTGACTTCGTTTTGGATGGAGCGGAGTCGCGTGGCTCTCATTCCCCGTGTGTGTTTAGTGTTCGAACAATGTTGTGGCTTGACGGTGGTACTACTGTTTTGTCCCGTTTGGAACGGAGTGTGGGGCACGGGAATGAAGTGTCACGCTTCTTACAGCCCCACACCGTTGAGTGCAACAATTTTATTAACGTCTCCTTGCCCCAGCTATTCCCACCGGAATGCTGGGTAGAGTGCCCGTCAGATCATGGTAGACATCAGTGTGTACTGCCATGTCTGCTGGTGCTACTCTCATCACCGTTGTTGACTCGTGTGCCTACAGCTGAGTTAACTGTGTTTGCCAACTTGTTCGTTATTCGGTTACGCCGCGGAGCATCTGAGAATCTATTTTTTGCGCTGTCTCAAATTCGTGCTCGTCCCCGCCTACTGTACGCTTCCGTTTCCCGAGAGAAGGGAGGACGGGCGACGAAGGTGGGGTTATCGCGAGTTACAAACCCTTTTGGGCTCGGTATGCGGCGACCAATTCGAACGGTGAGAGAGTGGCCCAGTTGCTTTGGTCGACTGCACTGTGCATTGCTAGCATGCTGTGCATCGTTGAGTGCACGCGTTCGGACATTGAATTACCCTGCGGCCGGTACGGCGTTGTGCGGGTATTTTTGTATCCGAGTATTCGTTGCAGCTGGTATATCACCTTATTCTCGAATTCGGGGCCTTGGTCGCTATGCAAGGTTTCTGGTGGGCCGAAAATGCTGATTATTCTCTCGATTATGGCATTGGCTACTGTTTCGGCCGCTTTATTGCGTACCGGCAACAGCACCGCAAACCTCGTCAGGTGGTCCGTCATCGAGAGAACGTATTTACATTCGATCCCTGCGGCTGAAGTTGATACCGATTTGTACTCTACTAAGTCAACCGATATTCGTTGAAATGGCCGCTCGACAGGTAGATGGCCTGTCGGGAGTTTGGGTCTGTTGTGTGCTGTTTTTCGTCGTTGACAAGCTTGGCATTTATCGCACCATTCTCGTACATCGCGGCTGATGGTGGGCCACCAATATTTCTGGCGAATTTTGTCATAAGTCGGTAAGGGTGCGAGGTGTCCTCCGGATAGAACGTGATCGTGATAGGCGTGCAAAATTAATCCAACAAGGGCCTCTGGTACTACGAGTTGATCGCGGAAGGTGCTTCGTTTTCGAAGGTATCCCGGAAGGTACGATTTAAACAACAGCCCGTTCTGCACTGAATAGTAAGACATGGTTGTTTTCGTTTCTTTCTCGGGTAATGGTGCGTCTGCGTGTTGTATGTAATCGATGTATCGTCCGTACTCTACGGCTTGTGCTGACCGGAGTTTTCCTTGATCGACGGACATGAAAACATTTGTCGCGCTCACGAATACTGATTTCACACTCAAGAGCTCTTTATCGCTGCGTACTGGTTCTAGGGTAGCCAGTTTGTCGGCGGAGATCTGATATTGTCGGGGAGCGCGGGCTGTTTGTAGCTTGGGATCATCTGGTACATTGCGGCAAATGGGCGCGAGGGACGGCACAGCTACTTCTTGCCGGTGCTCGAACTCAAACATTCGTGAAAGCGTGTCCGGTACGACGTGTAGTTTACCTGGTTTGTGTTGGACTGTGAAGTCAAAAGACTGTAAAGCTATTGCCCAGCGTGTTAACATGGTCGATGTATCTTGCATTGAGTATAGGTATTGCAGGGCCGCGTCCCCATAAATAAGGTCTCCAGTGCTGAATGGCCAAGACCACAGCATAACATTCTTTGAGCGTAGCACAGTAGTGGCGCTGGCTGTCGTTAAAGCGCTGACTAAACTATGCGATTATTACGAGGTCATCGCCTTTCTGCTGGGCGAGGAATGCTCCTGCGCCTGTTTCTGAGGCGTCGACGTGTACTGCAAAGTCTTTAGAAAAATCGGGGAATTGAAGTACGGGCGCCTGAGTGAGCAATTGTTTCACTGTTGCGTACGCCTGATCGTGTTCTGGTCTCCAACGTTTAGCGACTTCTTGGGCGGCCTCTTTCTTCGTGAGGGCTACCAGGGGTGCTATGATACCGGCTAAGCTAGGTATAAACTTGCGTACAAAGTTAACCATTCCTAGTATCATAGTGACCGGAACCCCTGGGTGGTTTTAGGCGTCGGCAAGTCAACTATAGCTTTTATACGATCCTCACCGATCCGGATACCGTCGGCAGTTAGTATGTGTCCCAAGTATTTAACTTATCGAGGTCCAAACTGTACTTTTAATGGTTCCAGGGTGAGGCTGGCTGCTTGTAAGGCTTTGAACATGCTTTCTAGTAGTTGTAGGTGGCCTGTCCAGGTTGATGAACGATATATACAGCAGCCGTCTATATAAACAAAGAGACCACTTTTTGAACCAAAATGTGCAAAAGCTACTGTAGTGACACGATTCGCGAGAACAGAAACGGCGCGTTAGCTATGCCGAAGGGTAGGCGTTTGAAAACCCACTTCCCGTTCTGCCTGACAAAATCAGTTTTATCATGTTCGCTGGCTGCTACTGGTATCTGGTGGTAAGCATTTTGTACGTCACACACAGTTAGTCCTCCGACCGTGTCAAGGTGGCTTTCTAAGTTAGGCATAGGCCAGGACTTTTTGATCAGATTTTTATTTATGGCCGACCTGTAATCTACGCAGAACCGAGGAGTGCCGTCTGATTTTGCGACAATAGTTACTGCGGAACCCCAGGGGCTAGGGCGCTGTTCAATGATTCCATCGTGTTCCATCTGGTTCACGCACTTGTCGATAATTTCTTGGACGCGTGGGTTTGCACGGTACGGGGTTCTATTTACAGGTCGTGTTCCTGGTTCAAGAGGAAACCTTGCTTCGGCTAGGGTACATCTACCTAGCTCTTGAGGTGACAAGGAAAAGACGCTGCGACATTTCGTGCATAACGTCAGTACTTGTTCGCATTCGCCAGGGGTAAACGTGGTCTCATCAAATGCTCGAGTAAGTGCTGCACGAAGTTCGTTGCGCGTGGATTCCGTAGTCTTGCTGTCTGTTTGAATTGCACTGGTCGTTTTGTTCAGGTCTACTGATACGGGCGCAATGTGTCCTAGCAAGGTGTTCCGTTTCAAATACACGTATTGGTGGGACGGGTTCGCGATCTAGACTTGTTGTTGTTGTCTTCACATTAAAAACCGTGCCGGTCTCTCTATCCAGTACCTCTATCTGTCCGTACTAATCCAACACTTGACACGGTCGATTCCCGTGGTCACAGGCTAACTTACCCAAAAAAGGTATACTGAAATAAAAGTGGAACCCGAAGGGTCCGCAAAGCGATCAAAGTCAGGCAAAAACAGATAGTCTGGAGCCCTCCGCTCCCCTCTACACGCTATGTGAAGGTAAAAATAAAACTAGAAAGGTCAACATCACCAATCGGGGGTATACGCCCCCTGATTCTATTTTGGTGCCCCTATAATGCCGGGGTGTTCCGTGCCGGGTTCACGCCGGTCAGGCAAACAAATCGAGTCCTCCACCCCGATTATAAACGCAGACATGATACGGGGGAAGGGAACTATGGTCCCGTGCTACTGATGTACCCCCGGCCTGCGAGCAGTGTAACTGCAAAAGGTCAAAAACAACGAAGGGAAAAAGACAAAGGCAAAGACAAAGAGACAAGTCAAAAGTACAACCAAACACTCAAACAAACAAGACCACAGAGCGTAATAACTTCGTATAGCATACATTATACGAAGTTATACGACTCCGGGTCATACCTCCTGACGCACGCCGACGCTGCTCTGCTCCTGAAGTTGATCTCCCGGGTGAGGTCGCCAGTCCGTCGGCGGACCTCGATACAACGCCGGCGTCATCGGCATACAGCATCCCCCACACCGCCCTCCGTACGCGGTCGAGTGGTGTCTCCGTCCCCGCTCCCGTCTCCTCCTTCAGGAGCACTAGGTTCTGCATGATACCATCGTCCTCGCTGAATCGTACGATAACGACCTCTAGGGCCGCGGCGAAGAAAACGTTGAACAGCAGTGGGGACAGCACACACCCTTGTCGCAAGCCCTGCGTGACCAGGAACCAGTCCGACAGTTCTCCATCGTCCATGCGCACCCGGGCTCGCATTCCGTCGTGGAATTGGCGGATGACGGCGACCATCTCTGCAGGAATCCCGTCCCTGGCCAGCACCTTCCACAGCAGCTCTCGGTCCACCGAGTCATAGGTCGACGAAGCACATGTAGAGCGGTATTCTCCTTCTCCGCCCTAGTTCCTGGAGTCGGCGCACGACGAACAGCATGCATACTGTGGATCGACCAGGTCGGAAGCCTCACTGTTCCTCCGGGAGGATGTTGTTGGCTTCGCAGAAGGCGCTTGGGCGGTTGGTGATGAGTTTGGCGGGGACTTTGCCTACGTGCGATAGTAGCGAGATCCCCCTGAAGTTGTTGCAGTTGGACCGGTCGCCCTTCTCGTACAGCACTTTGATGGTTGCACCTTCCACTCTTGCGGGATCTCTCCTCCGTTCCACACGTCGACGAGGATGGCATGAAGGCGCTCCAGGAAGACGGGTTCGTCGTCATCAATCTTGAGCAACTCGGCAGGGAGGGAGTCATGGCCGGGTGCCTTCCAGTTCTGCAGGCCTTTCGTTGCCCGTTCCACCTCCTCGAGGTCTGGCGCCGCTCCCAACCGTCGGGTGGCTCGCGTAGCTGGTCGTTGCGTCACTTTTTCGGCGATGTCTGGGTTCAGGGTGGGGGACTTGGTGTTGAGGAGGGTGCCGAAGAATCCCGCCCACCGCTGGAGGATGTCTTCCTTGCTCCGGAGCAGCACGCCATTCTCGTCCGTGACGAACTGCTGCCCCCCCGCTTGTCTCCCGCTGAGGCCCACTGATCTCTTAAGGTGTTTGTACAGCCCTCTCATGTCGCGGTCCTTGTAGACCGCTTCGAGCTCCGCCACGTACCTGTCGAGGTGGGCATAGATGCCCGTTTCGACTGCTGCGGTCAATCCCTCACGTGCTGCTTTGAGGGTCCTCCATGTCGCTGTGGTCCAATTGCCCCTCATCGCGCGGCGCGCTTCCCGCCGCTTGGCAAGGGCCTCCTCCAAAGCTGCTCTCGTCACTGGGGTCTCACACCACTCCTGCGTGCGTCGTCTCCGCGGTTCCTCGGGTAGTACCGTCTGCGCCGCGTCGAGGAGGGTATTGGTAAACATCGTCGCCATCCCCGCTGTGGTGGTCGCTGGCTCACCCGGTTGTTGGTCGAGGTTGTGGATGAACCGCTCGCTCACCGCCCGTCGTGCTGTTTCGACCTGCAATTCCTGTCGGCTGAACTGCTGCTGTTTCGGTTTGGTCCGCACTGCTCGGTTGTGGGCAAGTCTGCCACCGAGTTCGACGGTGGCTACCATCATGTTGTGGTCTGAGTCCGCCTTTACTGGGCGTACCGGTTGGGGAAGCGACGACACGTTGGAACACCGGCCGCGGTGTGCCTGCGCGTGAGGATGTAATCAATGCGCCGGCATTCGTCCCCCGACACGCCGTTGTATGTGTGCCATATCCCACCCTTACGTGTGGGGAAGAAGGTGTTCGTGATTGCTATTCTGTTGTCCGTTGCGAAGGTCAGCAGCAGCCTGCCACTGTCGTTCAGCTTAACACGCCCGTGCTCGCCCATGATACGTTCGTCCTCTCCATCCACCCTCTCTCCCGTCCGCGCATTGGCGTCCATCAGTACGTACACACACTCCTTGGCAGGGATCCCCCGCACGATGCTGTGAAGTTTTTCCCACAACCTATGCTTGCTGCCGGCGGTTGCGACCTCTGTTGGGGCGTATGCAGCTACGAAGTTGACCGCTCCGCGGTGGCCCGTTATCTCAAACCTCATGGCCATAAGGCAGTAGTGCAGCAAGGCAGTAGTGAATCCGTCGATTCTTACGGACTGCGTGTAACTCAAGCATACGCACGTCTACTCGCCGAAGCCAAACGCAAAGCCCCCACCAACGTCTCGCCGTACAAACACGCGTGGCAAACATCACTTATGCCCACTTTCGAGGCCGGTTTAATTCCCCACGTACGTCTTGAACTCGTTCGCGAAGACCCCTCCCTCACGTACCAAGCCTCACATACCCGGGCCAAAAAGCACGAGACAAACGCCTTACGCGCAGCCCCCACTCCCCCCCCCGACCACGTATGCATCGGCCGTCACTGGTACATCCCCTGACCCCGACCGACAGTTAATCACCTCGATGGCCAACATCGAAAAAGCCATCGTGTCAAAACTGACGGCGGTGCGAGGTCGTGGGAAAAGCGTGACCTTCGACTCCACAGCGTACGGCCCGGCCCCTCCGACGAACGGGGCAGGTCGCCGAGTGGCGACGCTGGGAAGAACCGTAAAGCCAAGGTAGCAGTCGACAAGCAATGCGACTATAGGCGATATGTATCTACGACCCTGTATTCCACATATATATATATATTTATATGTATATTTCCACAGGTTTAGACGGGGGCCGCAGTCGCGCTTGAAATATCGCCTACGTTAGTCGTGACTATCATTGCCCCGCCCCCCCCCGCCCTTGATTCCCCGTCATATAAATATATGATATATTTATAGGTTGGGTTGGCGTCGGTTGGCAACGACGCTGTAAAACACGCCACTCGCTGCGTGAGCTAGACAACCAGGGTGCCGTTTTTTTATGTTATTTTTTTTTGGCGGTCAACAAAGCTGGCGGTCGAGCAGATCATTTGTGCGGGGTAGAGAACCTTTGTTCCGCACAAAGGGAATGGTCGTATCACGTAGTGTTATTATGGTAAGGCGTCCGCGAGGCAGTTACATAGTAAAACCCATTGCTGTCTCCGGAAGTGGCCACACCAGAAATTAAATTAACTCATTGAAGCTGTCGTCCATATGCAAGTCCGCCTCAGAGGCGGTTCTTAGCAGGATGCAGCTCACCCTCCATGCGACTCGCCCAATACCTCACGGCGTTTCGCACTTGGTGCAAGCAATGTCTGCCTGGTTGGTGAAAACCCAACGCGCTCCGTCCCGGCATTGTAGGGATGCGAGGGTCTATGGTCATATGACTACGGCCGTGCACAACATGAGTACACCCCCCACGTGCTCCGTCCCGGCATTGTAGGGATGCGAGGGTCTATGGTCATATGACTACGGCCGTGCACGACATGAGTACACCCCCCCTCCCCCCCCGCCCCCCCGCCCTTCTTGCTCGCTGGCTTATTACCTTGCGCTGCCCTTGCCGGCCTTGTCACAGAGCATAGCGTCCACAGTCCCCTTGTCCACGACGAGATCGAATAAGCCGTCCTCGAACGGAAGGTTGCGGGCGTCCAGAACCTGCACTCGGGGCGAAATACCACACCAAGGTATATATTATTACGGGGGGACCATAGCAAGTAGGACCTACGGTGCAGACAAAAACCTATATATTTACGTTTTTTTACTCGCACTATTTGGTCCTATTTACTATGGTCCCCTGTAATAGAGGGTTTAACGTCCGTAACAAACACGAATAAAGCGAACAACATACCGCGTATCGCACAGGTGAAAATATAACACACCGGGTGATAAGATAACACACCGGGTGATAAGATAACACACCGGGTGATAAGATAACACACCGGGTGATGAGATAACACACTGGGTGATAAGATATCACACCCCCCTCGTACGAATTTTCCGAGCTGATTTTCTCGGTAAATGAGGAGACTGCAAAATGCCAAGAGATGCGTCTGTCTATGGAAAGAGATCTCGACGAGATCGTTCCGAATCCATCATTGCGGTTGTCTGTGTCTCCCTTGCTTTGGGGAAACTCAGCTAATCCCTCCCAGGGGGTGTGTCTATCTTTTTGCGTGTAATACGGTATGTAGGCTGCAAACCCGTGAATTTGAATCTCGATCTAAAACTGGGGATGCACGAAGAGCATCCCCGGAGGGGGAGAAAGCCTGCTGGAAAACAAACAAGGAGCAACTCGAGGACAGTTGCATCCTAATCAATCCCAGAGTATACGCGAATTAAAGCAACGACGAAATGCTACTGCAGTTTTATTTTTCCTTTTGATCTTGCTGTTATTCTCGTTGCTTGTTTTTATCCCTGTCGTTTTTGTTGTTGTCCTTGTTCTTGTTAGTCCTGTTCCTCTTCTTGGTCTTGGTCTTGTTATTTCGCTTGTTATTGCTTTTACTTTTCGTGGGTCTCGTTATTGATAAGTGTTGCTGCTGTTTCCTGTATTTCTCGTTATTGTCCTTGTTATTTGCGTGCGTGTGAGCTAAAGTGCACAAAGCACGCTTCCAATTCGAAAAACCGAAGCGACAATTCACCACAGCAACAAAAAGCGCAGCTGTCAAAACAAACAAAAATACTAAAAACGCAGGAAGAAAGAGACAGTTGCCTCGCTCGGCTCTCGGCGCATGGCTCTTGGCTCCACTCAGGCGGTCGGTACGCTGACACAAGATCGATGGGAGGGGCGGGGGGGGGCGTACTCATTTGTTGCCTGCCTTAGTTACTTGACCATTGACGACGCATTCCCTTCGAGTCCAAGCAAAGGGATATGCATTATGCATTGCACCCCGTGGTTAGCCAGCGCACCGACCGGTCGGTTTCGAGCTGCTCAACCATTGACCGCCCTGTGCTTCAGATGCGGTCGTTATTTTCAGCGCTACCGTTCCGTTCGTGTGATGTGCTCACGGTTTTTGAGACCGTCAGCAGCACGCGATCAAGTGCGTCGAAATGAAACAAAACCTAGGCCGCTACAAAGAAAGCCTTACGTCTATATATATATGTATAGTTATGTTTGTGAAATTTTCGCACTTTTCGCAACTTTTCTCTCCGCGCGAGCGCTTTTCGGCAAAACGCTAAGTACCCCGACACGGGAGGCCCGGCCGGACACATTGGTCGAGGTTTGGGCTCGATCCGAGCTCTGTGGCTCGCGTGGCGGGCGCTCGAAGTTTTTTTTCCCGCGGGAGTGGATAAGCCGATTTCCCGGGTTTTCTGCATGAGGCTGTGTTTTGTACGTACGTGCCAGTAAATAATAATGTTATTTTATTTTTTTTTAGATGTTGTCTGCTTTTTGCTCTCTCACATGCACACAGGCCAGAAACATGTACTCGTACCAGATAGACAACAGACAACATGCACAGGGCACGGCGATACAGCGTTGCCGCCCACACCAGTAGTACGGGAACATCGTGCGTGAGTGGCACATCCATCTACGCTGGATTGCTGTGGCTACCTGTGTCCATCGGAGGAACCTGCGGTCTAGAAACCTCACTATCTGTCTACGTACCTTTTTCTGTTCTGCTGCTATGTGTGACAGACCCACGCTTACTATGACCGGAAATGTAATGACCGCTTTGAATAAATAGGAGTACCTCAACTACTGCTGTCCTTACATTTTCCGTTCTTTTTTGTTTGTTCCCCGAAGCCCACTCCAGAAATCCACGAGACATCAAACACCATGCAACGAATACGAACAACGCCACAGCCCCGGCTAGAAGCACAAGCAGCAGACGTGCCTGTGGCGGGTCCACCGTATACTGCTGTGGCTATTAAGTATAGTAGTTGCTTTATGCAGGCTTGCATCCGTCATCAGGCTTCTGCTGCTGCTGCTTGCTGCTGTTGTGCTTGCATTATGTATGTGCGGTGTGCGACCTGTCGTGCCTCTGGTGCGCAACGACAAATAATACTGCTGTACCAGTACATACATGGAAAACCAAGTGGGTTTCTTAGGCAGGGAGAGTTCCAGCCCTTTCTTCGGTGCATCCTTTTCTGCTTCTTCTGCAAATATTATCCCACCACTCCTGTACATGTGTCACGTGTGCGTGCGTTTACGGTGTGTGCCGTGTGTCATGCGTGCATGTATGTGCAGCGTATCACGCTTGGAGTATTTTCAAACATTTTTTTTGCCGGGAGTCCTCGGTTTTGTGCGGGATGGGCCTTCCTTCGCTTGAGCTCCACAACAATTAAATATTGGCAAATACGTTAGGCGGGATCTCTAAAGAGTCAATAATAAAGGTTCCACCATATTTCCGAGTATGTTTTTTATCCCCAAAAATACAGGTGCAGCTCTAAAAAGGTCTACATTCATGAAACGTAGTAGTACCAGATATTTCATAGCGTCGTATTTATGTACTACGAACTGAATCCAATATGATATGCATATGATGCAATATCGCATGCTGTTTTAGTAGGTTTTCGATTCGTCCTTGCGCCACTCCCCTAGGCACGTCCCGGAGGGGAACCTTGTATATATATATAATTTCTCCCCCAAATTGGACCAACCAACAATAAGAGGTGCGTGCGTGGCGAGAGGGGGGGGGGGGGTACGTACTCATTTGTTGCTTGCCTTAGTCATTCGACCATTGGCCACCCATCCCATTCGGGAGTTGCGAGGGGAGAGGAAGGCTTTCATAGTCCAGGGAAAAACGTAACGGTCACCCCTCGTGGTTCCTGGGGAGACCGGCTTGTTGACTGATATTCCTGGGGCGATGATCGCAACAAGATATATTACATATTCAAGTTGTGCGTGGGGCGGTTGGGAAATCATTGACTGGCTTACCCTAAACTCAACGCCGGTATCGAGCCTTGTGCGGTCCAACTTCTCTTTTTCCGCCAGGTGTCGTTCGATGACCGCCGGAGAGAAGTCGAAGCTGGTGGACAGGTGTAAATGGCGGGAGGGGGGGAAGCAAAAGGGAGGGGAGTGTGGGGGGGGGTGTACTCATACCGTGCACGGCCGTAGTCGTATGACCATAGACCCTCGCATCCCTACAATGCCGGGACAGAGCACGTTGGGTTTTCACCAACCAGGCAGATATTGCTTGCACCAAGCGCGAAGCGCCGTGAGGTATTGGGCGAGTCGCATGGAGGGTGAGCTGCATCCTGCTAAGAACCGCCTGTGAGGCGGACTTGCATATGGACGACAGCCTCCAATGAATTGATTTAATTTCTGGTGTGGCCACTTTCAGAGACAGCAATGGGTATCACTACGTATCTGCCTCGTGGATGCCTTACCATATACACACTACGTGATACGATCATTCCCCTTGTGCGGAGATGAGGTTATCAACCCCGCACAAATGATCTAACAAGACCGCCAGCATGGGTGACCGCCAAAAACAAAAACAAAACAAAAAACCCGGTACCCTGGTTGTCGAGCTCACGCAGTGATAGGCGTGTTTTACAGCGTCGTTGCCAACCGACGCCAACCCAACCTATAAATATATAAAATATTTATATGAACTTGGGCAAGGGAAAGACGTGAAAGGGTCGATCATCACGCATGGCGTAGCGGGGGGGGGGGGTGTACCCATGTCGTGCACGGCCGTTGTCGTATTACCATAGACCCTCGCATCTCTACAATGCCGGGACGGAGCGTGTCGGGTTTTCATCAACCAGGCAGACATTGCTTGCACCAAGCGCGAAACGCCGTGAGGTATTGGGCGAGTCGCATGGAGGGTGAGCTGCATCCTGCTAAGAACCGCCTCTGAGGCGGACTTGCATATGGACGACAGCTTCAATGAGTTAATTTAATTTCTGGTGTGGCCACTTCCGGAGACAGCAATGGGTTTTACTATGTAACTGCCTCGCGGACGCCTTACCATATTAACACTACGTGATACGACCATTCCCCTTGTGCGGAACAAAGGTTCTGGGGGGGGGAGGGGGGGGGGGGTTGACAAACGCCAACCAGGAGCACCCGTCGTCATACTTGATAATCGATGGAGACCATAGTCGAGGGCAAGGCCACGGAAAGTGAAGCGATAAGAAAGAGAAACGGCATGCATCCCTTACACGAGCACGTTTTAGTCGTGGTAGCAGGAGTGGAGGCCGGGCAGGTTGGTGCCCCGGAAAGTCGAGGCAAATTTATCAAGTGCGTACTTACACTACTAGACGCCTCATTGCCGTAGGTTGAATGTTAGATTCGTTTCGTCGCGCAGCAAGAGTGCATGGATCACCTGCAAATTTTACCTGCAAATTTTACCGGTGTAGCCGGCGTCTCTCAGGTCCCAAGCAAATGGCTTGTCACCGCACCCGACGTCCAGAACGCTCGAATCCTGCCGCAGAAATCATATGCACCGGTAAGAAACGTGAGTAAGGTATTCGATTAGTCTATCAATAGTCTTATGTATCAATCGTACTCTCTCGTATGCTCCATGCTGTGATGTGGGTACTCGTGTTTGCTGCACGAGACAGCTGAAGTTTGGCAATCATGTACTTCATAAAACTAACTAACTTTAAACTCGTTTGGGTCGGTGGGTGTTACTTGCCCGGTAACTTGCCCATCGGTGGCTACGTACTTATTTTTTCTTTAGCTTTCAAGAGATAGTTCATGTTCTTCGTTCTTGCCCGGTGACTGCGTACGTACGGGTAGCTGGTACGAGGAACGAACGGCCAGCCATGTTCTCCCTTTTCAGCTTGCGATACCCCCGGGCTTTTCAAACCAACCACAATCCCGAAGGGGAGCCTTGTACAGAGTACGTATGTATATACATAGGAAGCAGTCGTATTGTACGACTCAAGGACCACGACTCAAAAATCAGGTGTTTGGAACATGTTCTAGAAGGGGCACAAACAGGAGACGGCGCAAGGAACGAAGGCTCGAACGCCAACCATTGCAACGCTCAAGCCTCCAGTGCCGGCCACCATTTGCCACCTCACCTACTCGTACCATACTTCGTACCTGTCTGTTGTTGTTCATTCAACCCCCCCATGATACAGCACGGCTGGCAAACGTCTCACTGTATGTACGAGTACTGCAAGTATACAGGGTGCGATTGGTGTAAAAGTGTTGTGAGCACCGAAAGCGATCGAACTGGGTGGGCTCCTGATTCCTCGCCATAAGCCGTATCAGAAATATCTACTATCTACCGGGGTGACACCGCCTACATATATCTCGCGGTCTCTGGCCAAGGCTGCGACAGTGCAACAAGTAGTAGTAGTACACGTAGTGTAAATTAGGCATATAGTAGTATGCTGTACCTGTGCTCACTGCTCACCGCTGTTCACGCTCTCGACTCGACGTGCAGTCGCCGCGCCGTCTCATTCCGTCTCATGAGTCCCAGCAGGGTAAATGCTTTGATAAAACAGGTTTTGCTTTAAATATTTTCATCCTGTCGAGTCCTTTCCCTGCACCCTATGAATATGATAGATGCTGATGAGTACGAGGTATACATGGCATGGATGCCCACTGGCTCCAACTCCAACCTCCCGGGTCCTCCACATGACTGCTGTTCTGCCCACCCGAGTATCATCCTCTCCTCTCTTTTGTACGTCGATGACTCTTCAGGAAGAGCAGCAAAGCGTTGCAGACGACTGCGGATGTCGATCTTTGCCGGCGCAGCAATCGAGAAAAACAAAGCTACCTCTTTCGTGAACATGCGTGCGTCCATTCCTACCTTGGGGACGAAGCGTTCAAACAGAGGGCGGACGTGGTCGAACCCGCAGTACCATTCCACGAACATGCCCTCGCGATACCGCTTGTCCCAGCACTCCATAGACGAGTAATCTTCGGGAGATGACGATGTTGCTGCTGCTGCTTCACCGCCAGCGGCTAGTCCAGCCTCTGCACACGCCGCTTTAGGCGGCCTACCATCATCCTTTACATGGTCACCCGCGTCAGCCCTTCCTCTCTTGCGCGAGCGTGACGGCATAGCGGACAGGTGATGGGTGGGAGGGTGCGGTACAGGCTGGTGATGGCTGGGAACATGCATGCGGCGCAATTACAAGCAACCCCGGGCTCCTTTTTACGAAAGCAACTTTAAAGATGGAAACCCCGCCGACATCCATTGGAAGCAGTGAGAGAGGTTCCTGGTTCCTCATTGCAAGCACGATGAGCTTGAGCTTGCTCGAGGCGGTCCACCGGGTCAACTTACCCCGCGTAGCTGCACTGCTGTGCCGAGGTGCCGATGTCAACATCACGGATGCTCAGGGCGTCACCCCTCTCATCATAGCCTGCGAAAGAGGTACTGAGTCTCGAAACGCTATCTTTCGTACATACGTAGTCACGGCCATCATAGGGTAAGCTTGCGTCCGAAGCCGAGAGGCGAGCAGTGTCGTGGTCAGGAGAAGGCACGTAGCACCCCACCCCTGTTGCGGCCACCATGTAAATAATTGCAGCTAGCACTGTGGTTCTCCCCAAGGCTCGGTGTTGCCTGCATCGTGTCTAGTTGCGGTATAAATAAACGGCTTGTGGGCCGTCGAATTGGGGCCGCAAAAATTGCCTGAAAATTCGCAGTACGTAGCGCGCGATCCTGTTACACTTTGATCCGCCGCTCGTAGCCATAGACCGCTATGTACCCAGATACTCGTAGTGCTACTACTGCTGTTGTGGTGCATATACGTGGTATGAGACGGTGGGGAAGTGACAACAGCCCCCCCCCGGGTACAATAGGGGGAGGAGAGAATAGCAACTCGGGCGCAGTTTCCTTGGCGACACAACAAAAATGGTGCCGGGTCGGGTCAGTGTTCCTCTTGAGAGATATGCACCATCTTTGTTCCAGAAGCCAGAAAAGATCGTGACGCGTGACTCGGATGTACGCAAAAACTCAACTGCTGAAACTACATACAAAGCTGTCATCAGGCTGGTCACTTGTCACTTGTCCCTCTTATGTATTTCAAATTTCATAGCAGTGGTTCGTACCTTAAACCTACCGTTTTAAATCACCAACTACCACCACACCACCACCGCTGCCGCTGCCGCCGTTAGTTGCCGACGATGGTTGGTTCGCGCGCCGAGCCGTAGTACGTATTAATAGTAACTTGCGGCGAAAGATCGCGCCGCCAGCAGCGGTGGTAGGGTCATTGGGCAAGGCACCCCCACCCCTCCCCCCCCCCGCTTTTGCACGTGATGACGTCGATCCGCATCGCCATGACCGCAGCTATCATATGATGGGTGTACGTACCGGTATCATGTTGCTGCTATTTTTTTTTCAAATACATCAGGGAGGCCGGCGCGTGTGTGTACCCAGAGAAAATACTGTACACACTATCAAGTTGTGGTGCGAAGTCCAATCCCCTTTGTGGTTAACTACTGCTGCCCAATGAGCGTGTCTGGCGTATCGCGCCGCTTGGAAAGTTGAGTTTCAACCGTTCGATCGGTCGTACTCACAGCTGACGTATTATAACGTTTTTATAAGAACATATCGCACCCCTACGAACGCCTGTAGACTATACACCTACGTCAGTAATGCTTTCGATTCGGAGGAGCGCTTTTACGCGTTGCTGAGGGGGAGGCACACGCTTATTTTGGTTGCTGCTGCTGCCGCCGCCGATGCTGCCGCTGCTGATGTTGATGAAATGCCCTGCTGTTGATGTTGATGTGTTTTCCTGCTCCTGCTGATGTTGATGTTGATGTTTTTCTTGCCGTCGATGTTGATGTTCATGTTATTCCTGCTGCTCATCCTGCTGCTGACATCATAAGAGTACTGCTTCATTCTGCTTTACATCGAGGTCGTGAACCACCACCACTACCCTGTTTTTTTTTCTGATTCCGTCTTGTTTTCCCTCTCTCTTTCCCTCTCTCTGAACGATATTTCACTGCCCCCTGCACCGGCTGGCCGGCCTGCCGTCTGGCATCGCAGGGGAGCTAAGGATGGTGGACCTACTCCTGGAGGCGAAGGCTTCGACGAAGATGGCCACCAACGAGACGCAGAGCTCTTGCCTCCACATCGCGGCCAAGAACAACGCGGTGAGTCAGCCTCCTCGATACCCCCTCTATATCCTGTACTTCCGTCTTTCTCGGCGGGATAAATGTTTGTGAGTGATCACCGTTGTTGAAGCCCATCCTCTTACTGCACGCACATTCATTAACCTGTATTTTAGTAGGCCCACGAATAAGGATTAACCTTCTAAGGCTAATATTAAGAACATAAGGCTCACTTTTTGAGGGACGATTAACAAAGTTGGATTAAGAAATCGTGCTCAGCGGCGAACGCCACACTAAATCCTATACGATAGCCTAAGCTCAACGTTGTTCAAGGATGTTCTGTATACGGTTCTTAGGCTGGCTCAGATTATTGGGTGTTTTTTTTTTTAGGCGGGCGGTCTATACTGCTGCTGTATACGTGGCCTCTTTTTCCCTCTTTCTTGCCAGCAGGAGCTGCAGCAGCAAGCAGTTCGTAGTACGTGGCCGGCAGGAGAGACGGGGGACGGGGACGGGGACGGGGGGGGGTGTCGTTTCTTGCTTGCGTCATACTCCGGAGTATACACAGAGAGTACTGGCATGCCGCCCTTTCCAAAAAAATTGTGGAACGTTTGGGTGTTGTTATTACAGCAGTACCAAACGGTTCTTACATTTAAGAAAAAAGTGAGAAATCATACTAAACGAGTGTACTTGGCAATATGTGAGGTGCTTTTTTTTCCTTTTCTTTTCTTTTTTTTCAGATACGTACGTGGAAGGCAAAATGCCGCGGGATCAATCGATTGATTGATTGCCACGCGCGCCCCTCGCTCCGGCCCGACCCGTAGCCGCCCTGGGCCCGCCCCTTGTGTGTGTGTGTGGGGAGGGGGTGTTCTTGGGGTCGCTCGTTGGGGCGGTCGATTGTGTTACATGTCGGGACGCAGGCAGCTGTTGCCGCTTTTTCACCGCTTGCGTCGGTTCTCTCCACGAGTACTACAGCGGTAGTACGGTCTATGTCCGTGCTGTGAAAGCTACTACAGCATAGTAGACTGATTGTATTTTTCCGAAAACACCTTGTGCGGTATTGGAAACCTTCCCCTTCTGGAAAAACAGCCGAAATTTGTATTTTCGGAAGGCGCTCGACCAGATTTTTTCCGAAAAACACTTTGTTCGGTATCGGCAACCTTCCCGTTCCGGAAAAAAGTCGAAATATTGTATTTTCGGAAGGCGCTCGACCAGATATTTCCGCATACACCTTGTTCGGTATTTCGGCAACGTTTCCGTTCTGGAAGAATCGAGTTCTGAAAAAAAAACGATCGCATACCCTTGTGCGAACTCGAGGTTTTTCACGGTAGTACGTAACACCTTCAGGAGAGGAAAACCAGTGTGTAACGAACCCGTATCATGCCCATTTACATGTCCTTTTTACCGAAACAAAAATGATAACAGGTGTGACGGTCACAGAAGTAGAGGCCGTCACACTTGCTCTCTTCTGTTTTTCTTTAGTAAAAAAACATGCAGATGGGCCACGGATTCGCTGCGTACTCTGTGTGGCGATTTTACACAAGACACCGGCGATTCTCGTATATAGCATACCTGGTACAGTAGTTCACGAGTACATCCTAGGAAATAGCAGGAGCGATTTTACGGCAGTAAATTACCTTGGTTCTCGAAACAACAAGTAACCCATTCAGAACTGAAAAAATATGTTCCACACTAATTCCAAGTAGTTTTTCCCCAAATTCGTGGGACCAGTTCTTAAGGGGTTAAGTGAAACAGCTGTAGTCAATACGTATAGGCTTGCGAGGGCTGCCCTCCGATTTTTTTTTGCGCTTACGCTTGCTTTTCTTCCTCGCCTTTGCCCTGCCCCTACCTCTCTACCCCTCCAACCCGAACCAACAGGCTGGGATCGTCCGCAGGCTACTGAGGGTCGACCCCACCATCGAGGAGAGGGCCACTTCCCAAGGAGACACAGGTAGTTTTTTACTCCGCCACGTTTTTTTAGTACGAGTACGTACGATACGTATGTATAGGTTTCCCTTTTTCTATTCTGCGAGAAAAAATTGTTTTCAACTCTAGTTCCAAGTAGTTTGTCCCTCAAGTAACCCTTTTTTATATGTAAAGGTTTCCCTTTTTTTTCTGCGGGAAAAGTTGTTTTCAAGTCTAGTTCCGAGTAGTTTCGTCCCTCAAGTAACCCTTGTTAGTGGTGCACTTTACTTGAAGCTAAACATGACTCTAATTCCAAGTAATTTGTCCCCCAAATGGGAATGCGGTCCCTACCTTAACCCTTTCAGAAATGCAAAACTTATCCCACACTAATTCCAAGTAGTTTGTCTCCAAAAAAAGGGGGATCGGTTATTAAGGGCTTAAGGGGTCGTAGCCTTCAGACCTGCAGCACTCCAATGTTGTGAGACGAACTATTTTTACGGGGGACTATAGTAAATAGGACCTAAGGTACACACAAAAAAAAACTACCTTAATATTCAGGAGCGTCCAGAAAAAAGAGAAAACGACACACCACACCCCCCAGAGGTCGGAATAGAAAACCGTTGCAACCGTTGTGATCACATGATGAAATAAGAAAATGGAAAAAAAAATATCCTTATTTTCATTTTTTTTCACTTGGTTTTAGTAACCCCCCCCCCCCTAACGAACAAAAAAATCTGTGAGATGTCGAAAAAAAAAAAAATCGACCACCCTCGATAGATTTACTATTAACAATATTCGGTCCTATTTACTATGGTCCCCCGTACTACTCGACATTGGAATTCGTAAGGTAGTATTTGCGGTACGTACGTACCAGTATACAGTAAAAGGTTTAAAATTAAAGGAGGAGGTATTGCCGGTATATAGGGGCACTTTTGCCTCTGCCTACGTTTTGACTATTTGAGGCGCCGGACGGGGGAAGGGTATGACGGTTTGGCGCCGCTGTGGGCGAAAGAGATGCTGTCCGCTTTGTGGGGAGGGGGCGTACTCATTTGTTGCTTGCCTTAGTCATTTGACCACAGCGCGGCAGAGGGGGGGGGGAGGGGGGGGGGGGGTGTACTCATACGTGCACGGCCGTAGTCGTATGACCATAGACCCTCGCATCCCTACAATGCCGGGACGGAGCACGTTGGGTTTTCACCAACAGGCAGACATTGCTTGCACCAAGCCGAAGCGCCGTGAGGTATTGGGCGAGTCGCATGGAGGGTGAGCTGCATCCTGCCAAGAACCGCCTGTGAGGCGGACTTGCATATGGACGACAGCCTCCAATGAATTGATTGAATTTCTGGTGTGGCCACTTCCAGAGACAGCAATGGGTATCACTACGTATCTGCCTCGTGGATGCCTTACCATATACACACTACGTATACGACATTCCCCTTGTGCGGAGATGAGGTTATCAACCCCGCACAAATGATCTAACAAGACCGCCAGCATGGGTGACCGCCAAAACAAAAACAAAAAAAAAACGGTACCCTGGTTGTCGAGCTCACGCAGTGAGAGGCGTGTTTTACAGCGTCGTTGCCAACCGACGCCAACCCAACCTATAAATATATAAAATATTTATATGAACTTGGGCAAGGGAAAGACGTGAAAGGGTCGATCATCACGCATGGCGTAGCGGGGGGGGGGGGTGTACTCATGTCGTGTATGGCCGTACTCGTATGTATGACCATAGATCCCTCGCATCCCTACAATGCCGGGGTGGGGCACGTTGGGTTTTCACCAACCAAGCAGACATTGGTTGCACCAAGCTCGAAGCGCCGTCAGGTGTTGGGCGAGCCCCGTGGGGCTACTGTAGTATGTATTATGTTTGTTTGAACAAACACGCAACAAAGAGTGCGGTAGATGAGTGTGAAGTGAACATTCCCGAAACATCGGACAGATAATTGATTCCCACTTGGATGATCTAGATATTTCAGGGCAAACAGATCCCTGATCTGTATGATCTGTATGATCTAGCTCACGTTGCCGGACGGGAGCCTTATAATCTACAAGATCTAGGACCTGTTTGCTGGGTTGGATCTGTACTAAACAACAGCTCCTGCAGAACATCTCATAAAACGGCAGATTATTGACCCCGGGTGCAAAAACTGAAAAAAAAAAAAAATCGGCGAAAAAAACGACGAAAAATTAGTACGAGTAGCATACCTCTAACATACTCACTCGAGGGATCAAGCCAAGGCTGCGGCGGCTAGCCAAAGATCACTTATATATACTCGTATATACTTCGAGTATACAGCGCCACCAGGATCAATTGTATTTAGCGTCTGTTTGGGAATGTTCCGCACTTCGGATAGATGAATGATCTATGTACAGATATATCATCTAGATCCTATACGATACAACAAGACTTTTAAAAGTTCGTCAGAGTACCAGTACCAGTGAGTACTATTACTACAGTAGTAACTTCAGCCCCTGGTGCCCTTGAGACTCGCGAGTACTGAAGTCGGTTCAGCTCTTCGTACCCTTGGGACTGGCGAGTACTTCGTTAAAAAGAACGACAGCGCTGCTGCTATAGCTGCTGCTATTTCGGAGGACCATAATACACAGGACCAAATATTGGTAGTAAAAACAGGTAAATTTATAGGTTTTTGTCTGTACTTTAGTTCCCCTATTTACTATGGTCTCCGGTATTAGTCTTGCAGCTACAGAAGGCGCCTTATTATGCTCTTCGTGTAAGTTTGTTTGTCGTCTCTGCTCCGAGGTGCGCTGCGCACTTGTACGTACATACGCGTTGTGAATTATCTTGCAGCACGGCCTGGCTACCGAGGGGAGGGGCTGCGGTCACAATTTTTCGAGGTTTTCAAAACATGCCACTCTCTTCTCTTTTTTTTATTTCACCAATCAACACAACGTTTACGTGTTGAACTCTACGAGTCTGATCTACGTAATACAACGGACTTTTTTATACCACTATGTCCGGAAATATAAAGACCGTTAGTGTGAACTATTTGTATACAAACGGACCTTACATTTCGTGAAAGAGTGGGCGATATATGTCGTAAAGCGTCCCAATCTACCCGCTATTTACGAGCAGCCTAATGTATTTCAGAATCTCTCATTTTTATTTACGCTCGTATGTATGTAGCTCTTTTTGACCCCTCGCCTTCCCTCCCCCTCCCGTTCCCCGCCCCCCCGTGCCCGCCTCCGCATTCACCCCCGCGTCAACAGCCCTAATGGTTGCATGCCTTTCGGCGGTGGAAACAGAGGCAAGCGCCGAAACCATAGCGGCCCTTCTGCAGCCCTCTTCCGACAGCGGGAGCAGCAACACCACCACCACCACCGCAACCAGCAGGGGCGGCACCAGCAGCAGCGGCAGCAGCAACGGCAGCGGCAGCGGCAGCAAGCTTTCTCGGAAGTTTTCCTTGGGGCCGGACGACCCCAGGCTGCTCTCGCGCAACCGCCACGGGCATACGGCCCTGCACTGCGCGGCGTTCGCGCAGTCGCCGACGGCGGTGCGCTTGCTCCTCGAGGCCGGCGCCGACTGCACCGTGGGGGATAAGGCCGGCCGAACCGCGGTAGAGGTGGCGCTCAACCTGGAGGGCAAGAAGACGGCCTTGCGGGAGGGGGCGCGGGGGGGCAGCGCCCCGGCCGCCGAATGCGTGAGGCTGCTGAAGCAGCGGTGAGTGCGTGGCCGGGGTAGCAGAGGGGTGGGGTGGGGTAGGGTGGGGGGTGTTGGTGTGGGTAGAGTGGAGTGGAGTGTCGGCTTTTGTGTCTGACCCAGAAGGTGGTTGTGGTTGTGGGTTTTGGGGGGGGGGGGGCTTGAGGGGTCGGTTCGTGACGCGCTAAGGTCGCGTGTTTTGTCGTTTTTTTGTGGGATCGGTTTTGTCGGTTGTTGTTTGCTGCTGCTGCTGCTGCTGCTGCTGCTGCTGCTGCTGCTGCTGCTGCTGTTGTTGCTATTAATAGTGGTGCTGCTGCTGCTGCTATTGCTGTTACTGCTGTTTGCGGCTGATGTTGCTGTTTGCGGCCCCTATTCCTGCTATTGCTGTTGCTGCTGTTGCTGTGTCTGCCTCTGCCGCTCTGTTGAGTGGACATACCTTAGGCTGCCTGCTTAAACCCGCGCGGCTCGGGGCTGGTGACAAAAAACGCGGTCCACGGATCAGGAGGTTTACCCCGTGTGCAAGCCTAGAACAATTGTCGGGGCTGTCACCGTACGTGTACCCCAGCCGCGACTCGACCAGTTTTTTTCTTTTTTTTACGCCGTTCGCGATCAAACCTGTTTTGTCGATGTTATCCAGATGGGCGGAGCTCGAAAGCGAGGCAAAAGAGAGGGAGCGAGTTTTGCTTGTGGAGCTGGAGAAGGGCTCGAGCTCACTCCTGGGGGCGGGCAAGGGGCGCGGCGGGGGAGCCGGCAACGGGTTGGCAGGTGTGGAGGCGAACGGAGGGGGGGGGGGGGGCGGGGGGCGTACTCATTTGTTGCTTGCGTCAGCCATTCCACCATTGACCACGCACCCCTTTTGAGACGGAGCATCGTTCCTACTCCTAATAGAGACACCTCCAACAACAGGGCGCTCATTACGTTGTGATCATACTTCGTATATTACAAATAATTTATTTCCCAATCCTACGAGTATCCCCTTCCACGAGCACCGGCAGCCCCCAACGCCGACCCTGTTTTTGTGTCTTGTGTTTTTAGCTTCCGTATCGTAACATGAAACTATTTTCGAATACAGACCAACGCACTGTACTCTTAGATCGTTCTGGGGGGGGGGGGGGGGGGCTGCTGGGCCCCCCCCCCCCCCCCCCCCCCTCTAACATTGCCTCCCCCGTTTCTCGTGCCACACTGTCTCCTTTTGGTCGTCGCACAATTTGCGCGTTTTTTGTTTTACGCCCGTACCGACGCTTCCTGATCGTCTCCCAAAACAGCCCCACCGCCCCCCCCCGCCCTCTGCCTGTCTTTTTTTCCCCTTTGCTGCCACATAACATTACTTCTTCTTTTTCTTCTTCTTTTGTGGCAAAACAGGGGCAACTAGTGGGAAGAAAAACGCGCGCAAAAAGAAGAAACAGCGGCAGCAATCGAATCCAGCCGGCGACGCTGCCGCCACTGCTGCTGCTGCTGCTGCTGCTGCCGTAACGAACCAAAGCGGACAGGCCGCGGAAGACGCAGGAGAGGTGACCACGGTGCCACCGCCGCCGCTAGCAGGGGGGGTGGGTGCCGAAACCACCCTCCACCCCGAAGCAGACTCCGCTCTCGAGGAAGCGTCACGACGGGACGGGGGGGCTGACTCGGCCAAAGGCACCGGAGCGGGGGAAGGGGCGGAGGCTTCCGCACAAGCGGCAGCAGCAACAGCAGTATCGTCGACGTCTGACGGTGCGGGCGCTGGCGCGGGCACCGGCGGCGCGTCGGGGGTGTGTAAGCGGTACAGCAGCGACAGCGAGGGGGAGACGGACGACGAGGACGGGTCCCACCCTTCGAGCGAGGCTGAAACGGGATCCCACGAGGACCCTCAGGATAGGGCAGTGGTGACGGCGGCGGTAGTGGCGGCGTTGGCGCAGGCGGAGGCGGCCGAAACGGTGGCGGCGGCAACAGCAGCAGCGACAGCGACGATAACAGCATCGGCGACGGCGACGGGGGCGGCGGGGACGGCGGGAACGGGGGCAGCAGCGGCGTCCAGCAACCGGGACGCGGGGAACGCAGGGGGGGGACGGGTCGGTGGCGACGGCGGCGGAGGAGGGGAAGCGGATGAAGCCGGTGACGCGGGCGAGGGTACCGGAGGAGAAGGAGGGGATGGCTCTTGGTCGGTGGTCGCTCGGCCGACTCGAAG
Source organism: Saccharina japonica (assembly GCA_008828725.1). Lineage (NCBI taxonomy): Eukaryota > Phaeophyceae > Laminariales > Laminariaceae > Saccharina > Saccharina japonica. The sequence goes on from MEHQ01002102.1 coordinate 175,493, forward strand.
AAAAAAGGCGAGCCCGCCTCAGCCGATGCTTCCGCGGTCGTCACTGCCGCCGCCAGCGAGAGGCGGAAGCCCTCGCCCGCGGGCGCAGGGGCAGGGGGCGGGCTCTCATGGGTTCAGTTCCGCCCCGCAGCGGTCGGGGGATTTCCCGGCGCTGCCGAGAAGGAGAGGCGGGTTTGTGGGGGGTAGGAACGCGGGGTATAGAGGGGGAGCGGACAGAACATCTTCGAATGTGGCGCACGGTTATATTGTGCAGGGTAGTGCGACGCAGGGTTCTGTGGCACAGGGTAGTGTGTTGCCGGGAAATGTAGCTTCTCGGGCGCCCGTTGCGGCCGCCCCCTCCGGCGTCGTCACCCCGGCCGCAGCCGCTACCGCACCCGCTACTGCGAACGCAGCCCCGTTGCCGTTACCATCGAGAGCGGCGGGGTCGACGACGGCACCACCGGCGACAGCACCGGCAACAGCGCCGGCGACGGTACCGGCGACGGTACCGGCGACGGCGCCGGCGACGGCGCCGGCCGCACCGTCGGTGCCGCTGGCGCCACAGATGGCGGTGTCCTCCGTGACGCCTGTTGACACCGCCGCCATGCCACCACCATGCGATGGGGCGCTTGGGAAGGTTATGCCGACGTGCGATAGAACGCCCGAGAAGGTTTCGTCGCCACCGCCGGTGTTGCCGGCGTCCAGCGCACGAGCGGAGAACGGTGGAGAGGGCAGCGGGAGCACTAGCGGTAGCACCAACGGTAGCACCAACGGTAGCACCAACGGTAGCACCAGCGGTAGCAACGGCGGCGGCGGCGGCGGCGAGAAGTCTTCGCACGCTCAGCGGCAGCTCAACGCGAAAGCTCACGCGTGGACGCCAACCGGGGCGCAGTCGCCACCTCCACCGCTGCCGCCGCCGCCCCCGCCGCCGCCGGCTCCGCCGGCCCAGCCGATGCACATGCAACAGCAGCAGCAGCGCATGCAGCACATGCCGATTCAGCAGATGCACCCGCATCCGCCTATGGCGGTCGTGCAACAGATGGGGGCAGGGAACGGCCTTCACCTTGCCCCGCCCCAGCAGCAGCAGCCGCAACAGCAGCAGCAGCAACAACAACAGCAGCAACAGCGGCAGCAGCAGCAGCCCATTGTGTGGGGTGGCCCGCAAGCCCCGGCCTACAACACCGGAAGAGGGAGCGGGGTCAATGGCGCCGCTTTGCCCGTGAACTTCGGGCACAACAACGGTTTCGCTGGACCGCCCCCTGCCCCTCCTATGATGACTCACCCAGGCGCGGGCATGAACTGTGGCCCTCGTGGCTCGATGCCGCCGCCACCCCGGCCTACCCAAGGCGTAATGCAGCACGTAAGCGGTGGCATGGTGCAAGTTGGCGTCGGTGGGGGGGGGTACGGTCCTGCCGCCCCCACCCCCTCCGGGCGGTATCAGCCGCAAGGCGTCCGATCGGGGGGAGCGGCGCAGGGTTTACTTGAGGCTTCCTCGTCGGAGGTGGGTGTTTTTTTATTTATTATTATCGTTTTTTGTGTTTTTGGCGAAGGTTGATTGAGTACATGTTTTTTGTTGTTGCTGAAGATGTGAGCGTGTGTTGGGTCTCGTCATGTGGCGCGTATAATTTCCTTGGAAGTTCGCGGCTGTGTTTCGGGGAGGCGGGTGGGGTGGAGTGGGGTGTCGCCGCTTTGTGTAAATGCCTTTTGCGAAACGATCCCCGAAGCAAGTGCATGAGGGACTGGCACGGAGCTTTCGGGCCTTGCGGCGTGTACTGAACTTTACGGTTCGGATCGCGTTCTTGTATTTACTACCGGTACAACTGTCAGGATATTTGTAGTGCAAGAACAACCCGATAGGATATTTGGGTTTTGTACTGTATTGTATGGCGGTTTACTGGGATACGAAACCGTCAGTACAGGCAGCTTCGACGCCTGTGCTGTGAGATATTAATTCACCCTGTTTTTACTCTACCCGAACCTCTCTTCAGCGCTAGCTACTGCAAACTCTTCTGCTGCAGCGCCGTCACTACTGCATGCTCTACTGCTGCAGTGCTGTCACATACTTATATGACATTTGCAAGCCTGCCTGATCCCGGTCTTGTGGCCACGATTCAGCCCCTCGTATGCTAACCCTCAACCCACCCACCCAACACACCAACCAACCATCCTACCCACCCAACCAACCGATCAACCATGCGGTCTACCCACCCACTCATCCACCCACTCACCCACCCCACCCACCAACCCCACCCAACCCAACCCAACCCAACCCAACTCAACAAACCGGGCAACCTTTTTTGTGCTGGCACCTCTCCGGCCATGTCAAGCAGGCGGCGGCTCTGGCTTTGCGGGTGGAGCACCTAGTGTGGGGCATGGAAGCGTTGAGCGCGAAGCTTAGCATGGGGCAGCTCGACGCCCTGAAGACCGTTCTTCTGGACCAAGTGGCCAAGGTGGACGAGGCGAAGGTGACAAAAAAAAAACGCTGGCGTAAAGAGACGGCGACGCCGCCGGTTTTTTTTTTCATTTTTCGTTTCGTCGGTTTTGCTGTCGTACGTGGGGACCTTGTTTTTTGTTTGTTGTTCCTACTATTTTTTTGTTCCTTTTTTTTTCTTAACGAATTCCTTTATTTGTCGTTGTCTATCATATGCTTCTGCTCTTACTCGCCTCCTGCCTGTCGAGGCCGGACCAGGTATTCTCGTTCTTTTTCCCCCTGTTATTTTTAGTTAAAAAGAAAAAAAAGAAACAAAACTGCGTTCGTCGTTGCCTATCATACGCTACCGCTTTCCACTCACCTCGTGCCTGCCGAACCCGGACCGGGTGTTATCGTTTTCGCTCGTTCTTGTTCTTGTTTTTTTCTTCCAAAATCCGTCCCGGGGATGATGATGATGATGATGACGATGGTGATGGGTGGGGGTCGCCACAGTTGCAGCAGGTGCGCGTGCAGGAGCGCAGCAAGAACGAGGAGAAGGCCAGCATCCGTCACCAGTTGCACCAGTTCCAGGCTGATAAGCCGCCGGCGGCCGCCGCCGCCGCCGCTGCCGCCACTGCTGCTGGTGCTGCTACGGCTACGACGACGACGGTGGCTGCTGCTGCTGTTGTTGTTGGCGTCGCCGGCGGTAAAGGTAGCGGTAGTGGTATCGGTGAAGTCGGCGGTGGGGGCGGCGGCGGCTGTGGTGACACTGGTGAAAAAATATCGACGACAGCAGCAGCAGCAGCAGCGACAGCAGCAGCACCAGCCAAGGAAGAAGGGGACACTGTCACTGCCGTGGAGAGTCCCACTGCCGCTGTAGGCGGGTGCGACGGGAAACAGGGGGAGGAAGAGGAGGGAAAGGGTGGGAGTGGGAGTGGTCGGGTGGTCCAGGAACAAGGGGCGAAGAAAAAGGAGGGGCGGCGCTAGCGTGGAGGGAAGGGACGAGTGGGTGGGTGGGGAGCGGGCGCGGGTAAAAAATGTTTGGCGCGGTAAATAATGCGTGGGGTGACTCGCGATCGGGGAGGAGCCCTGCGGCACATTAGAAGATGGTGCTTCGGCAGCGCTACATCTTTGTTTTGGGGTCTTTTGGCGCAGCAAAGTGGTGGGGCTGGAGTGGACTCGGGGGGGAGGGAGGGGGGGGGGTCAACGGTTGTGGTGGTCGTGGTCGTGGTGGTGATGATGGTTTGTGGTTGTTTTGATGGTCCCTGATGATGAAAAAAAAGAGATGCCGGGTGCGCTCCTGTTTGTGTTTTTGTGTTTTGGTTCTTGTTTTTTCCCCCGAAAGAAAAGAGAGGGGGGGGGGCAGAATGTGCTGGTTGAAATGTTTGGAGCGGTTTCGTTTTTTTCGTTTTTTTTCATGGTTTGGTAAAATTGTGTTTTGTCCCTTGTCGGTGCGTTTTTGAGCGCGTGGAAGAAGCCTGCCTTGCTGGCCTGTTTTTTTTTTTCCATTTTACTCTTTATAGTAGCGGTTTAGAAGCAGTTCTCTGCCTGTAGCCTGCTGACCCCAGTTTGCCGTACACTGCTGTAAGACGATGTTTGACGCATCGCGTGTGCGGTTGAACCGGCGGAATGGCCCCAAGAATTTTCTGTGGAATGTTCCTGACCCGGGGCCTCTGTCTCGTACTGGCTGCTGTGTGTGTGCCGTGTTTGGCGGATAGAAAACCTTGGAAGTCTTTGGTGCCACAGTGAAGCGCAGGCTTGTTTTGGTGTTTGCGTCCCCCCCACCCCCCCCCTCCCGGCGCATCGTTTTTTTTTTTCAGTAAATTTGTCACGCACCTTGCCTCTGGTGGCACTGAAAGCGCTTCAACTTACTGACGTTTTTTTTTTTTTCAAGGGATAAGACGGAAAGGAGGGAGGGGGGGTGATGGGGAGGCTGAAATTGTCTTTAGTGCTGGTGAGCGACCAAGAATCGCAACGGATATATCGCAACGGATACTACGTCGGCGCAACGCTGTTGATACCGTTGATCTAGGAGTGTCAATCAATCGTCAGTGGAAACACGTCGACATCCTCTATAGACAGCAGCAGCAGCAGTGCAGCGTCTCGTATTTTTGTTCGTTTTCTATTGTTGCCCTGGTCGTGGTTTGGGCCACAGTTGCTGGTTGTGGTGTTCGGTGTTCAGGGGCTTGCCGTGGGCTGCCTGCTGGTCTTTTCTACGAAAGAAGGCTAGCACCGCAGTAGTCGCGCCGCGGCGCTACGGAGCCGCGAGCTCTAGTTGTCGAATCCTACAGACGACGTGATGGGGCGCTGTATTGTAGGTGCACAGACGAGACACTACTACAGCAGAATTCCCGTCCGGGGCGGAGTAGTACTGTACGCAGTGCGGACTAACTACATGGACTGGAGCAGCAGTAATTTGTAACATAGAGGAAGCACCGTATGATAGCCGGCAATACTCCGCGGATGTTTTGGTCTTTTAGCTCTACTGGTGTCTTACACGCTAGGAAGGTCAAGCTTTTCGGTGTATGTACTTGTCTTATTTCTATATTTTTGGTCGAAGTAGGCTTTACAGAGCTTGGAAACAGCAGGGAACAAGCAGGGATCCCCCCCCCCCCCCCCCTGCTTGGGGCCCAACCTGAACGGCAGTTACAGACCCCCCACCTGCTCTGTATCATAAGAGGACAAGTTTCGCTCTGATACGACAAGATAGCGTCTTGCGCGGTACCTTCATACGTACGTACATATCATGCATGCCTGATTGTTTCTGCGGGTTCACAGGTCGGTGATTTGTTTTGGGATTGAATGATTGGAATAACCGCGAACGAAAGTCGTTGCTGTTGTTCTTGGTGTACTGCTGTAGTTTATACATGGAACCGGGATCAGGGAAATTTGAGGACCGTTTTGGGCGTTCTGCTGTTGATAATACCTGAATGTTCCTTTCTATGCTCCGTGTGATGACCTTCTCGTGCTGAGCGTCCACCCTTCATAAATAAGCAGTACACTTCGTACGTAAAAAGAAGTACACTGGGGAACGGCGGGGCAACGCATATCGTTGCCTCTGCTCTACAGCAGTTTACATATGGATGCAGGGGTGGGGGCAACAAACGAGAGTGATTTGGGACGCTCTGTGTCCATCAGGAGCACGCCGAGTACACCATTAATCGGCTGATTTATCGGGGGGGCGGGGGTACTCGGAGTGGGTACACGGCCAGTGTTGACCGGAAGCATACCGGGCACAACAACAACAACAGTGGTCGGCTGCCTTCTAGCGCGGGAAGGGGGGGGTGTACTCATATCATTTATTACCGTAGTCGTATGACCATAGACCCTCGCACCTCTCTGCAGCAGTGCCGGGGCGGAGCACGTCGGGTTTTTACCGACCAGGCATACATCGAGGGGGGGGGGAGGGGGGGGGGG
>MEHQ01002102.1:192143-202401 GCA_008828725.1 Saccharina japonica
GAAAAGAACGCACTCGACATTCCATGCCAAGCCTGCCGATCCCACGACTCTTCGGGGCCTTCTGATCCACCTTCGAGCGAGCTCATAGCTCCTTTGTTCCGCTCACTACTGCTGCAGTCGCTGTCACTACTGCTGCAGTCGCTGTCACTACGCAGTTGCGGCCTACTCGTATAGGTCGCAGCGCAGCCCAGTAGTGTTGTAGTACTATGGAAGGCCTTGTATCAAGCAGGGGACGGCTCTCTACCGTCCCCTGTATTCAATAGAGGGAGGGGACGGTGTCCGGTAGTATTGTAGTACTATGGAAGGCCTTGTATATCAAGCAGGGGGGGGGAGGGGGCTCTATGCTGTCCCCTGTGTTCAGTTTTATATAGTTATTGTACAGGCGTAGAGGGAGGGGACGGTCTCAGGTACCCCCCCCCCCCTGCCAAAAGGTCAAAGTTGAACAATTCGACGTGAGGTGTCGGAAAAAAAAAATCGACCACCCTCGAATGTCTACATAATTGGGTAAAGGGTGCGTATTTTATTGAGTACACGCAGAGGAGGAGAATTGGTTGAATGAGATTGGTGGTATTCGACGAATTGTGTCAGCTTTTTTTCATTCTGAATGAATAATGCCCTGCACAATAATATAATACAACTTCTGCTATACATACATATAATCATTATGTATAGTATTGAATTTACGTACAAATCTGAATGACCTTGCACGTATAAATATATGTGCGTGCAATTTCTCCGCCGCTGTTTTTTTCGGGATGACAAGTGCCCAAATAAGCAAACTTTGGTACCATTTTATGCCCATTTTTCCCTCTTTCCCTGTTGTGCCGCAGGTTTGGCAGCGATGCGCCACCTTTTTTAGGGGCGTTCGTGCTTGTTTTCCCCACACTGTCTACGTGGGAATAGTTAACCCCCTTTTGCCCTTAGGGTGGGACAGCACTCCCATTGTGAAGACTAAACACTTGGAATTAGAGTTAGATTGAGGTTTACCTTGGAACTAGAGTGCAGCACTACTAAAAGGGTCAACAGGATCGACGGCGTGATCGACCGAGCGACGGCGTGATCCGGCGAAGGTGCCCGTACCCCTCTGTCCCTCTCCCTTGCCCCGCCTACACACGCCAAATACCTGCGGCGGCCACACGCTTGACCTCGCGATACGGCGGGGCTCTTCAGGGTGCAAGGAGGATGCTCCAACCCCATTGCTTTTACGCAGTTCCCGAATTGGCGCCCCGTTCCGACTCGCTCTTGCTGCGTTCTCGGCGTGGCGAGCGCGGGCCGGCCCGGCCCGGCGCGAGACGACGGTTTTCACCCATTGTGGCAACCCCTCCCTCCCCTCCCCCCCATCCCTCCCCTACCAGAAAAAAAACAATCAATTCGAGGCTGTCATCCAATGCAAGAAAGTCCGCCTCACAAGCGGTTCTTAGTATGATATTAATAGGATGCCGCTCACCCTTCATGGGGGACTCGCCCCACGCCTCACGGCGCGTAGCGCTTGGTGCAAGCGATGTCTTCCTGGTCGGTGAAAACCCGACGTGCTCCGTCCCGGCATTGTAGAGATCCTAAGGCCTATGGTCATACGACTACGGCCATGCATGAATATCGAGTACACCCTCCCTCCCCCCGGCCAGCCTACGCTGAGAGACGGGGCCGAAACGTCCCAGCATGGCGCATCCGCCTGACCACACTATTACGGGGGACCATAGTAAACACTAGTAAATGGGACCAAATATTGTTAGTAAAAATAGGTAAACATATAGGTTTGTGTATGTACCGTAGGTCCTATATACTAGCATTTACTATGGTCTCCCGTAAGTTGTACTCCACGTACGACTCCAACAGCACAGGTGACAACACCACCACCACCATCACCAACAACAACAACAACGACGACGACGACGACGACGACGACGACGACAACAACAACAACAACAACAACAACAACAACAACAACAACAACAACAACAACAACAACAACAACAACAACAACAACAACAACAACAACAACAACAACAACAACAACAACAACAACAACACCATCATCCCGTTTTGTCTATATACCAGATACACAAGATGTCGGTAGTACCCACTGCTGTATTTATAACTCTGTGTATGTATGACATAATGTGCGTGTAGCAACCGACGTTTTCCCGCCGCTCGCGTGTGTACCGTTCCCATGAAACCTAAATTATTATTGTTTTTTTTTTTAAACGAAACAAAAAACAGACCATACCATCAAGCAAACAGGTTGCTAATGTTCGGCGGAGACCCTTCGACAGCCTCCAAGGAGCGCAAGACGTACGATGTCACAGGTGGGCTTTTGGGTGACCACTGCTGCCGTCGCCGGGCATACTGGTAGTACTTTTGGGCGCGTCGAGATCTCTTTCGGCCTTATTGTTCCCGAAGGCCACCCGCCATTCACGGGAGAATGTAGCCATTAGAACCATATATACACAGCAGTGTGCAGCAATAGTACTACTATTAGTATTCAACACCGTGCTGCGCGCTTGTCGTTGAGGTCCACTTACTACAGCAACTCCCGATGCATCCCCTATCCCCTCCCTACCCACGCAGCCCGGGGTGCTTTCGCTTCGTGTGGTCGATAATGCCGGGATCGCCTCTCTTTTTTTTTTAGGGTCGCATTTTTTTGTTTTGTTTTGAAGTCCCAAATTCGTTAAATGTAATTATGGTTTTGTAGTTTGCGGTAGTACCGCGGCTGCAAGAGCAACAACAACAACAACAACGCCACCAAGACCAAGACCAACACCACCATCACCAACAACATCCAACTACACCAATACCAACAACAACAACAACAACAACAACAACAACAACAACAACAACAACAACAACAACAACAACAACAACAACAACAACAACATGATTACCATCTTCAAAAACAAGAACGTCAAGAGTTACCCTTGATATTTTGAGAGCTTCAAGTCTTACATATCGGAGGACAATGCATTCATTGCTCTTCCACGGGTAGGAGCAGTCGCATGTCCAACCCCCCCCTCCCCACCCCTTATATTGAAGCGAGAAAACGAATCGCTATCCTAGGAGAGATAGATGGTGGCCACCACAGGCGGTGAAATAGGAAGAGGATTCGTAAGATAAGCACAACGTTGCTACCAGGTATGTAATATACGTATTGTGGGAAAACGTAATGAGCGCTCAAATGTTGGAGGTGTCTCTCCTAGGAGTAGGAACGGTGCTCCGTCTCGAAAGCGATGCGTGGTCAATGGTCAAACGACTAAGGCAAGCAACAATTGAGTACGCGCCCCCCCCCCCCCCGCGCCCCCCCCCCCCCCGCGCCCCCCCCCCCCCCGCGCCCCCCCCCCCCCCGCGCCCCCCCCCCCCCCGCGCCCCCCCCCCCCCCGCGCCCCCCCCCCCCCCGCGCCCCCCCCCCCCCCGCGCCCCCCCCCCCCCCGCGCCCCCCCCCCCCCCGCGCCCCCCCCCCCCCCGCGCCCCCCCCCCCCCCGCGCCCCCCCCCCCCCCGCGCCCCCCCCCCCCCCGCGCCCCCCCCCCCCCCGCGCCCCCCCCCCCCCCGCGCCCCCCCCCCCCCCGCGCCCCCCCCCCCCCCGCGCCCCCCCCCCCCCCGCGCCCCCCCCCCCCCCGCGCCCCCCCCCCCCCCGCGCCCCCCCCCCCCCCGCGCGCCACACGTCTCTCCCGTGCCAACTACCGACATCTGGACGAACACTTCATGTGGGTGACAGACACGTACTGCCAGTATTGCTTGATCGCGACGTGCCCGCTCACGTGGGCCGCGGTTTGCCCGGGGGTGCTCGGCAAGAAGATTCTGGTCTTGGAAGAGGAAGAGGCCGTTCTGACCTCGGACTGTTGCTGCGGTTGCCATGCCGTCGCCCACAGGTATGATACGATATGTACATGTGCCTGGTAGCTAATTTGTTTTCTACAGCAGTAGTATTACGGAGGACCATAGTAAATAGGACCAAATATTTCAGTAAAAATCGGGAAATATATAGGTTTTTGTGTCTACCGTAGGTCCCCTATTTACTAGTATTTACTATGGTACTCCGTCATATTAATAGTAGTTGTCCCTCTATAGTGCAGGTATAATATGTGCCAGACAACTATACCGGCACTATATACAGCGGCAACCGGCACTATATCCTCCGCACACTACCATACACTGGTTAATCCCATCTGTGCCACGCGGTTTCACAGGCACTATATATAGCGGGCAACCGGCACTATAGAAGGACCACTATTCCGGGGGACCATACGAAATAGGACCAAACATTGGTAGTGGTAGTAGTAGTAGTAGTAGTAGTAGTAGTAGTATGGTAGTACTACGTAGTATGATAGTATTAATAGTAGTAGCAGCAGCAGTGGTAGTAGTAGTAGTATGATGGTAGTAGTAGTAGCAGCAGTAGTAGTAGTATGATAGTTGCAGCAGCAGTGGTAGCGGTAGTAGTATATAGCAGTATGTAGCAATGATAGCAGCAACAGCAGTAGCAGCAGCAGCAGCACCAACAACAACAACAACAACAACAACAACAACAACAGCATCAATAGGATCAACATACATACATGACAAAAACAATAGTCTCATTCCACACGCTGTATACCACCGACCACAGCACGCCGACCACAACCAAACGCCGCCCCTCTTAAAACTTCTTCTGTCCATACGCATCGACACTTATTTTGCGACAGGCCGTACGGAGAGCTCGGGAACGTGGAGCAATCGAACGTCTGCTGTTTCATCGGCTTCACGTCCAACCTCTCATCCTTGTCGGCAGAAGGCAGAACCCCGATCGTCCCCGGAAACTGCTGCGAGAGTGAACTAGTCAAGGAGATCGTGCACGAGCTCAAGATCAGGTGGGTGGGTGGGCTGGTACATTACTGCTGTAGTTATTTGGTACCATCCTTGCTATTTACGACAGTGTGATGGCGCTCGCTCGTATTTCGATACCTGACGCCCACGTGCAGAATCAAGGCAATGCCAAGGGTTGCAGGGAGAAGGGAATATTCAGTTCGCAACCTCATTTCTCAGTCTCATCTGTCAGTCTCAGAAAGGCAATCAGTCGCATTCGGTGTTCCCTGGATAGTCTCAGTCCTCAGGATAGTTTGTGAGATTTACGACAACAACAATCTGATGGCGCTCGCTCGTGTTTTGACATCTGACACATACTACGTGCAGAATCAAGGCAATGCCAGGTGTTATTGCAGGAAGAAGGAAACGCTACTACTGCTGTAATTGCTGATACTCAGTTCGCAACTTCATTCTCAGTCTCTGTCAGAAATGCACCAGTCGAGGTCCCGGTGGCGGGCTCAGTTTCAGTTTTGGCACGTGCGGCAAAAACACTCCGTGCCGAGCAAGCGGTTCCGCATGGATATGCGAAGTCGAGGCAACGGGGGGGAAATCTCAATTATTCTCTGACTCTCGTGTGTCTGAGCAGACTCGTATCTACTGTAGCACTGTACACTATTAATACAACAAACAGTAGTACTGCTGTACAGCAGTACGTACTACACAACAGCACTCAGCAATACTATACACACCAGCTACTCGCTACGTCGTACATACAGTACTCGTACCTGGTACTACTCTTACGTACTGCTGTTTGTTCTTGTACGTATTACAGCCAGGCACAGCAGTAATATCTCTACGCTGAAAAATAAGCTACAGTACTGTTGTACTGAATCCACCCGAAAAAAAATCAGCCGAGTTTTCATTCATCCGTGGATCTTTGAGTTTTTAATTGAGGCGAGATATTTTGAGTTGAGACTCGCACCACAAATATCTCTCTCAGCAGCAACAGCACCACGCATATCATCCTCAGCGGCCAGTAGAGCCGAGATATCTCCTCAAGATCCACGCACTTCGAGGTCGCTGCGCTCGGCGGCGGCGCTTGACTCGAGAGTGCGCGCGGGCGGAAAGTCACGGGCGGAGGCTGAGGGGGGCGACCCTCGAGAAGAGCGGGCGAGAAAGCCAACGCGAGGCCTTCAAAACGGGTCCCGAGTGCGAGTCCGGTCTAAAGCGAAGTCAGAGCCGAACAGGTCCAAGATCACCTGAGTGGTCAATGCTCATTTTATCTATATCTATATAGAAGGGGGAAAATACTTGTCAGGCGGTTACAAAAATCGTCGGCGGCGAAGAAGAAGAAGAGCAAATGCAACACAAAACAAATACCGGGTACTTTTTTTTCACGACGGAAAATCGGCGGGAGGGGGGGGGGGGGGGTGTACTCCATATTCAAGCATGGCCGTAGTCGTATGACCACAGACGCAGGAGGGGGGGGGGGGGCGTACTCATTTGTTGCTTGCCTTAGTCATTTGACCATTGACCACGCATCCCTTTTGAGACGGAGCACCGTTCCTACTCCTAATAGAGACACCTCCAACACTTGGGCGCTCATTACGTTGTTTCCATATATTACAAAGAAACCTTTTGCTAATTTTATCCCCTTCCTGCTTCGCCGCCTGTGGCCACCATCTATCTCCCAAGATAGCGATCGTTTTCTCGCTACTATTTAAAGCAAGGAGGGGGGGGGGGTTGGACATGCGACTGCTCTACGCCGTGGAAGAGCAATGAAATCATTGTCTCCGATAATGTAAGGCTTGAAGCTCTCAAAATATCAAGGGTAACTCTTGACGTTCTTAGTTTTTGAGATGGTAATGCATGTTGTTGTTGTTGTTGTTGTTGTTGGTGTTGTTGTTGTTGTTGTTGTTGTTGTTGTTGTTGTTGTTGTTGTTGTTGTTGTTGTTGTTGGTATTGGTGTAGTTGGATGTTGTTGGTGATGGTGGTGTTGGTCTTGGTCTTGGTGGCGTTGTTGTTGTTGTTGTTGTTGCTCTTGCAGCCGCGGTACTACCGCAAACTACAAAACCATAATTACATTTAACGAATTTGGGACTTCAAAACAAAACAAAAAAATGCGACCCTAAAAAAAAAAGAGAGGCGATCCCGGCATTATCGACCACACGAAGCGAAAGCACCCCGGGCTGCGTGGGTAGGGAGGGGATAGGGGATGCATCGGGAGTTGCTGTAGTAAGTGGACCTCAACGACAAGCGCGCAGCACGGTGTTGAATACTAATAGTAGTACTATTGCTGCACACTGCTGTGTATATATGGTTCTAATGGCTACATTCTCCCGTGAATGGCGGGTGGCCTTCGGGAACAATAAGGCCGAAAGAGATCTCGACGCGCCCAAAAGTACTACCAGTATGCCCGGCGACGGCAGCAGTGGTCACCCAAAAGCCCACCTGTGACATCGTACGTCTTGCGCTCCTTGGAGGCTGTCGAAGGGTCTCCGCCGAACATTAGCAACCTGTTTGCTTGATGGTATGGTCTGTTTTTTGTTTCGTTTAAAAAAAAAAACAATAATAATTTAGGTTTCATGGGAACGGTACACACGCGAGCGGCGGGAAAACGTCGGTTGCTACACGCACATTATGTCATACATACACAGAGTTATAAATACAGCAGTGGGTACTACCGACATCTTGTGTATCTGGTATATAGACAAAACGGGATGATGGTGTTGGTGTTGTTGTTGTTGTTGTTGTTGTTGTTGTTGTTGTTGTTGTTGTTGTTGTTGTTGTTGTTGTTGTTGTTGTTGTTGTTGTTGTTGTTGTTGTTTGTGTTGTTGTTGTTGTTGTTGTTGTTGTTGTTGTTGTTGTTGTTGTTGTTGTTGTTGTTGTTGTTGTTGTTGTTGTTGTTGTTGTTGTTGTTGTTGCTGTTGTTGTTGTTGTCGTCGTCGTCGTCGTCGTCGTCGTCGTTGTTGTTGTTGTTGTTGTTGTTGGTGATGGTGGTGGTGGTGTTGTCACCTGTGCTGTTGGAGTCGTACGTGGAGTACAACTTACGGGAGACCATAGTAAATGCTAGTAAATAGGACCTACGGTACATACACAAACCTATATGTTTACCTATTTTTACTAACAATATTTGGTCCCATTTACTAGTGTTTACTATGGTGTCCCGTAATAGTGTGGTCAGGCGGATGCGCCATGCTGGGACGTTTCGGCCCCGTCTCTCAGCGTGGGCTGGCCGGGGGGGGGGAAGGGTGTACTCGATATTCATGCATGGCCGTGGTCGTATGACCATAGGCCTTCGGATCTCTACAATGCCGGGACGGAGCACGTCGGGTTTTCACCGACCAGGAAGACATCGCTTGCACCAAGCGCTACGCGCCGTGAGGCGTGGGGCGAGTCCCCCATGAAGGGTGAGCTGCATCCTATTAATATCATACTAAGAACCGCTTGTGAGGCGGACTTTCTTGCATTGGATGACAGCCTCGAATTAATTGTTTTTCTTTTTCTGGTAGGGGAGGGATGGGGGGGAGGGGAGGGAGGGGTTGCCCTGTATTACTCGTCGTACTTGAGCATCCTAGTACTTTTTTAGCTGCTGTCATCTGTACTGTTTCCAGCTGTTTTACGAGCTTCGCGTTCCCTTCCCATACTTCTCCTGCATATTCTAGCTTTGGTACAATCACATTCATCAGTATACATCTCTTAATTCTAGTGTCAAGGTGCGAGTCTGTTAGGACTGCTTCCATCTTGCCTACGTGTGCCTTACCCTTGCCTATTATTTTATTTATGTGTGCGTCCCAAGAGCAATCTTTTGAGATTTCTACGCCAAGGTACGTATACTGGTCTACGATCGGTAATGGGGGGGGGTAGAAGCACGGTGAACAGCAAGGGGGGTGCGCAAGCGCTCCCGTTTCTCTAGCCAGTGAAGCGAACATTTTGTTCGCTGCCTTTTCTTGCTGGAATCCAACGGTCAATTTGCCAACGGTCATTTCCAATTTCTTAGCGGCACAACTGCTGTTCGTCGAACCGCACCTCTTCGTCACCAGTAGACTCGTCGAATAGCAACTTATATGAGGCTATTCGATAAAAGAAGATATTTCTACACGATGTATACACGGTGTACCGTGTACCGTATGACGTATGCACGATTCAACTTGCCATAGAGATCCTGCTGCAGAGCTGCAGAGCATCGATCCAATAGGATACTACCGCATAGAGCATGTATTATCTACCGCTATCATTTTAACCCTTATAGAACTGCAATCCCGTTTTGGGGTCAAACCACTCTAATTCCAAGTAGTTTTTCCCCAAAACGGGACTCCAGTCCTATAAGGGTTAACAGGCTTTAGTACGTACTAGCACGGTGCTGTACGAAACTTCTCCCGCAGAGGTGGTGTATGATACCGTTGCGGCCAACGGATATGACACCGTTGCGGCCAACGGATATGATACCGTTGGGGCTAACGGACGCCGCGTAGTTTTTTTTTCGCTGAGATTTCCCACTACTGTTGTGCCGGGCGGTTCTTTTTTCGCCACTTGAGACGAGTCCCCGAAGGGAGATAGAAATTATCCTGCAGTATATACATCATAGTTCTCGTGGCGTGATAGTGTTTCACTTTCTTCATACTTATCACCGAGGTACCGTTTGCAATAAATAAATTTCGTACAAAAGAGAGACGCAGCAACGTATAGTTATGCATATAGGGGGGGGCATGTAATTGATTTATTTCGCAAAGAGAGGGACGCCAACATTACTATTGCGGATTTTTTTTCGATACACTGCTGTAATCGAAATATGGATGTTGTGATCGTTTCGAGCGCGTTTTTTTTTTGTGTGTTTTCCTCCCATCCGATAGATCATGATCGACTGCAGTAGATCATCTAAAGATAGACCATCCCCTGCTATCCCCGGCCGTGTTATTATCCGCTGAGATATATACTCAACGAAAGCCTCGACGTATCGCATTCAGTAAATACATTATAATACTGCTTAGCTTTCCCCCCTCCGCTGCGTAATCAACGGCTCTCTCTTGCTCTCTCTTGCTCTCTGATGGTTTGCACAGGATGAAGGCTCGGGGTGACACGGGACAGATCAAGAGGGCCGAGGAAAACTTGGCGCAGATCAAGCACCTGCACGCCAAGGTCGATGCCGTTATGGCCCACCTCCAGATACCCCCCGTTACCGCGCCCATGGAAATGACGGACCGTAAGTAGAGGGGGGGCTGTTTAGACCATGACCCCGGCTTCGACAAAATTGTTGGAAATTGCCCCCCAAGTATTTGGGTTTGACACCTCGGACAGATCATGATCTAGATCATCTACAGATAGATCCTGATCTAAATCATCTATAGATGGATCATGATCTAGATAATCTACAGATAGATCGTGATCTAGATAATCTACAGATAGATCGTGATCTAGATAATCTACAGACAGATCATGATTTAGATCATCTACAGATAGATCATGATCTAGATCATCTAGTTC